>BQNB010030458.1:0-53189 GCA_026074375.1 Tanacetum coccineum
GCTCGATCGAGTCAAAATTTATTCTTATTCTACCCAGCAGAAAAGTCAACATTGTGATAAAACACCTATTTTCTTTTTAAATTTTTTTAATTATTTTTGTTTTTTTGTTTTTTTGGTGGTAAAAACAGGATTACGTAAAAACAACGACTGCAGGTACAATCAAATCGATAGATCCCCCCCATACTAGAATTGAACATAATCCTCATATGAAACATTACAGAAATCAATCATGTTGATTGATTCTTTGTGAGGTTGGTTTGAATAGTTTGAAGTGTCATGTCTCATATTTAAGGTTAATCTTTCATCACCATCACGGAGAATCATTTCTTCTCCGTGAACGTCAATCAAAGTACGAGCGGTCCGTAAGAAAGGTCTTCCCAAGATGAGGGGGACTCGAGGATCGCTCTCATAATCAATGATGACAAAATCAGCGGGGAATGTGAAGTTTCCAATCGGAACAAATACATCTCTTGCAATTCTAGCCGGTGTACAAATTGCCCGGTTAGCTAGTTCAAGGGTCATGCTGGTGGAAATAAGCTCGGGTAAACCTAACTTTTTCCAAACCGAGAGTGGCATCAAGTTGATGCTAGCACCTAGATCGGCTAGGGCCTTGCACTTGAGCTCAATAAAACCACACGGAATGAGAAATTTCCTAGGGTATCCAAGTTTCTCGGGTAACTTCTTAAGGATAACCGCTGAGCAATTTTCATTAAGGGGTGTGTTTGCCAACTCTAAAAGTTTCTCCTTATTGGAAAGGATACTTTTAACCATTTTTTGTTATTTTGGGATAAGAATAAAGCATCGGCAACAGAGATATTGATGTAAAGTTGTTTGAACATTTGCCAAAATTTGTGAATTTGGACTTCATCTTTCTCTTGCTATTTTTCTTGGTGCATTCTTGAAGAATAAGGGATATTGGGGTGAAAAGGATCCCTTTTGTGCACCAAATAATTCTTTAGAGAAGTAAGTTTAGCTTTTTGGACAAGAGGAGGGACCTTAATGGTATACTCAGCGTGTTTCGGGTCCGTTAAAGTCTCCTCTGCACGTTCATCCATCCTTCTCCAGATTAATGAATGGAGGAGGCATAGGAACGGAAGGTCCATCGAGAACAAGACCACTTCGGGTGGTGATGGCTTTCAATTCACCTCTTGGGTTAGCAACGGTGTTGCTAGGGAGAGATCCCAAACCCGAGGTAGAAGCGGTGTTCATTTGGAAAAAGCTAGCCATCATGTTCTTAAGCTCATTGGTTTGGTTAGACATTGAAGCTTGAATCGAAGTTTGCATTTCATTTCTTAACTCATTTTTCACATTGTTAATTTGAGCTTGCATGGCTTTTATATTAACATCATTTATTTTCTTAATTTTCTCCAACTCACTTAAAGGAACAACTTGATTTTGTTGAGTTGGAGCTTGATAAGTTGTATTTTGATTGAAATTGTTTCCTCGATTATATCCTTGAGGTTGGCTAAACCGGTTTTGATTATTTTGCACGGTTTGTTGAGCAAAACCCGGTGGTCGTGTTTGATTAGCCACACCAGGAGGACGATAACCAGAATTACCCTGATTGTAGTTACCCGCGGCTGCTGCAACGTATCCTTGAATATTATCCTGAAATTCCAGGAAAGTGTTGCCATCGGCGGCGAGACACTGATAATACGGATGAGCACCACCGCAAGTAACACAAATTTCCTCAACAGCCTTTACGGAAGCTGGAGGTGGGGTTGCTTGAAATTGTTTGAGAATAGCGGTCATGGCGGTAGTCACAACACTTGTTTGCTGATTTACTACATGAGTTAATTTGGCTATCTCGGAGGAAGAAGAAGAATTAACATCACTTGATTTCACTTGAGAAACAATTGATTTGTTTCGTGAATTGCGGACTTTGGATTTGTTTTCGATAATCGTCAACACATCTCGAGTACTTCTTTCCAAAAGATTGCCACCGGCGGCAGAATTCAAAGAATCTTGGTCGGTTGGGTTTAAGGCATTGTAGATGGTATCAAGTTGGTGCAATTCGGTAAAACCATGATAAGGGCAAGCACGAAGGAGATCTTTGTAACGGTCCCATCCCCTCATGAAACGATTCACCAAAACGTTGTTCAAAGTTGGAAATTTCATTTCGGAGATTTGTCATTCTTGAGGGAGGAAAGAATTCATTGATGAATTTGGAAACAAGATCTTCCCAAGTGAGAATAGAATGAGGGGGTTCTTTTTCGAGCCAACGACGGGTTGCCCCCACAAGAGAGAATGGAAAAAGCATAAGCTTAATCGCTGAATTAGGGCCACAAATTATAAAAACATCTGTATTTTATTGTGGAAGTTATTTTGTTAAACCAACGAATGTGATCATGAGGATTGTCTTTCTCAAGTCTGAAGAATTGGTCCGAAGTCATCATATTAATGAGACTATGCTTGAGCTCGAAATGCTCAGCAAGAATTGGTGGAACCACGATTGCCTCCGCATAACCCTCGGTGGGTGCACAGAGCAATTCTGCCATAGTACGTTGATCGGCCATCGTAACTACGGGAGATTCTTCAAGAGAAAAAGGTTGCTTTGAACGTCTTTGGTTACGACGTCTCGGATTTGAAGTAGTTGGATTAGGAGAAGATTCACCAACTAGATTCGAAGAAGAGCGAGTGCGCATGCACTAAAAACAAGAACAACACAATATTTTTGGTAACCGGATGTTAAAAGTCCACGGTAGCTCTTTAAACTACGCACAAGAGAGCGGAAGGAATTAGCACGCCGAAGCGATTTAAAAGCGTTCTTCCTTTTTGGGCGATGTTCCTTGGATCAAGCCCGCTTATACCCTCTTTATAGTTTGTAATTCAAAGGTGAGCCGATTATAACGATTAACAACACGATTTGTTTTGTTGGTTTTTAATTTTTTTGGTACTTTCAATACTTTAGGAAAAGTATTGTTGGTATTTTTTTTAATTTTTTAATAATAAGAAAATATTCACAAACGGAAAATGATAACTTCACGAGGAAGGGTCTTCAAAAACTAATCTTCAAACGAAACACGATAATCGTAGCACACCTCCCCGGCAGCGGCGCCAAAATGATAACGTGCCTTTTTAGGGGTAATTATATCAAATATATAGTATACGTATTCCAAAAGATTTCAACGAAATTACTTTTGACCAATGCAAGATCTAAAATCTCCTGGGTCGTTTCCTAACGAGGTGTGAATTGAAAATCGGGATTAAGTTTGCGATCGCGTGTTTGAATGATTTTAAAGTTTGTGGGTTTGAATTCTAATTCTACAATTCAGAATGCACAAATAAGTAAAAGAAACCCTAAAACGAAAGCAATTAAATTGAAAACCTAAAAAACAAGAACGGGAATCAAAACCCGTTCTTTAAAAATTGAAATTCTAAAAATTTAACTCTACGAAAGCAAATTTAAAAGAAAATTTAAAAAAAAAGAATTATAATTTTTTGATTTTTATTTTATTTAATATGAATTAAAAACAGTTTTGATAAGAAAAATTAATTAAAAATACTAAACGATGTTGGAAAAATTTGAAAAAATTCTAAAAAGTCCTTTAAACAGTGCTTGATCTAGGAAAATTAAAATGGGTGGAACAACTTATTTAAATAAGCCGAAAATAAGCAAACATGGCTTATGGGCTTATTAGGCTAAAAAGACTATAAAGAATAAATTTTGCAATAGAAAACTGAAAAAGACCCAAGGGCTAGTGGTAGTGTGTGGTGTGTGTAAAGGTTGAGGGTGTTGAGGTCCAAGGTTCGAGCCTTGCTCACCTTGGACTTCCACTTTCCCTTTTTGCCTCTCTTTTTTTAAAAGTTTTTTACACAGGTCTTAAGGACTTAAAAATAAGCACTTTTAATAAAAACAACTTTTTTAGAAACCACAAATAAGCATGGAAATAAGCTAAAAAAAAGGACATAATTGCTTTTTTACACTAAGACTAGTATGCTAAACTGGTGGCTTTTAAAAAAATTAATAAGCAAATGAAATAACTAAATAAGCTAAAACAGATAAGCTTCTACACCTAAAAAGCAAATTAAAACAAAATAAGCAAGGAAAAAATAAGCCGCACTAAGCTAAAAACAGGACACTTAAAAGAGCTTTTAAACTTAACATTTTTTTAAAGCTAAAAGTGAAAATAAGCTCAAATAAGCTCTAGATAAGTTAAAATGGACTTAAATTAACCTAATAAGCAAATAGACACAAGAATTAAGCAATCCTAATAAGCCAAGAGCATAAATAAGCAAATAAGCTCTTTGGGCTAAAACTATTAACCAAACAGGCACAAGGGCACTTTTGGGCTTAATTTTAAGCTTTCAAATGGATCCTTATGGCTATGTGGGCTATATCACCTTAAAGCTTGTCCTAAGGGCTTCTAAAATCAGCAAATACAAATGAGTTTGAAACTTAAATAAGCTATAAAAAAAGCTAACTAAAAAGGGCTGTGCACACCGAATGCAATCTTTTTGGTTTTTTATAGAAAGACAGTTTGGCTTTTTGCAGCCCTACTTTTAAGCAAGAAAAATAAGACTAAAATTTAAACTAAGTTAAGACAGATAAAAATTGACCAATAATGGAGCTTATGCTCAAAAATGCAGACCTTTAAAACAAACCATTAACTAAGCGTATAAAAGGAAATTGAAAAATGACTTTTTGGAAGTTTAAAACATACTTGACAGATGTTGACTTGAAACAAAAACGGTCAAATGAAAACTCATGGGGCTCTTTCCTACTGCATTTTAGGCTTTAAAAGAACATAAAATAGACCTTAAAAATAGCTTTTAAGCACGGATACAATATAAGCAGTTTTAAAAGCTTTTGGTACCACAAATTAAAACAACTTGAAAGAAATACTTAAAGACTCATTTTTAAAACTTAAAACCTTTAAAAACAGCTTAAAAAGACTTAAAGAAGGCTTGCATAAGTTAGCCAAGTGACCCAAACAGTTTTTAAACTATTTTGACCCTTTTTGCCTCTTATCCCAAACACCCCTTTAAGTTTTCTAAATCAAATTTTAAACTGAATCTTGATGATTTAAGCAAAAAGTTTTGAACAAATATGATGACAGAGCTAAGTTAAGTACAAATAAGCAGGATCCAAAAAAAAAATAAGCACTTAAAATACGTAAACAAGCAGTAAGCAGTATTAAGCAATTAAAGGCAATTTAACATAAAAACTTAAGTAAATGACAAATAAGCAATGCACAAAGACAAATAAGCATAAAATAACATAAATAAGCGAAAATAAGATGAAAATAAGCAGTAATAAGCAGATGAACAGTAAATAAGCAAAATTAGAAAATGGGGACTTACAAAACCCTTGCTCAAAACAGGGTGAATAAAAGTAATCTACAAGCTCTAGCTTGTTAAAGACAAGTTAGTGTGGTCTATAAGCTCTTCCAAGGCTAGCTTTCAATGGTTTAAAAGCTTATACAAGAGCTTAAAAAATAGCATTTAAAAGACAGTTAAGGTAAATGACAATAATTAAAGGAAACTTGAAATTTTCATTAACTTAAGAAAAATTACAAAGACAGTATTTAAATGACAATAATTAAATGACAGGTAAATTAAAGTGACCTAAACTTTGTTAATGCAAGAATGGAATTAACAAAATTCGACAAAAAAACAATGAGCTACAATTGCCTATTACTTATACTAAAGGTCTCTATGTCCTGGTCTTCACTTGTGTGTTTCTTCACTGAGAGAGTTCAAGATGTGTGTTTTCTTTGTGAGAGAAGTCAAAAGCTCAATCTAAGCCCTTCATTTATCTTAGTTACCAAGTCGTATGATTGAAACCCTTGATTTCCTTGTCTTTTTCATGGACCAATGGTGATTTAGGAGATTGTCAAGGTGGCAAATGCCCCATGTCATGCGTGGGGTTAAGGGAAAGGGATGGTTTTGTTTGGGGGTATAATAGACGAGGTGAAGAAGACAGATGAATAATGATAGGGAGTTTCTGCTGAAAATTTGGTTATGGGGTTAATCAGGTATATAGTTTGTGGGAATGACATTGTAGTCCCTAATTTTGTATAGCTGTTTTACACGAGTGGTCCTTTGTAGTGAAATAGGAAGATTGGCAAGTTCAGCCCCTCAAATTGTATTGTGTAGTTACACCCACAGTCCTTAAAGTGTAATGGTGTTAACAAGGGGTTAATGGATTGGGTTAACAACAGTTAAATGGAACTGGGCCTTATGGTTTGGGCCGGGTAAAGGTTTTGGTTTTTAAAGGTATAAGGCTTATTAAGTCTTCATAATAATAAATACATTAATGGGGCTGACCTGTCCCTTAGAATGGGTGCGGGTAGGCCCATTAAGTATTTCCTTTCCGTATTACGGCTCACTATGATACTTTGAACTTTTGTCAGGTTGACTTTGGTTGACTTTTAACTTTGACTTGTTGCTTTGATTTTGAACTTTTGCTTCATGCTCTTTCCGTTCTCGTGCTCGGTTTTGTCGTTTTTGGCTTCGTTTTTGTCCTTTTCTTAGATATCTGTTTCCTATACAATATAAATGCAAAACACACAAATACAATGTATTTTTGGTATGTTTTGGTCTTTTAAGTTCGTTTTATTAGGTAAATGGTATGTGTAATTAAACACATACCAGTTACCAGCATTAACTTTAATTTCATTCCAAAAAGGACTTTTATCATTAACTAGTTCTTCTCACAAGCTCTCTTTGTGTTTTTATGCTCACAATATCTCTCAATCTATACCCTTTCTGTCTTCCCACTCATTATAGACAGTCTCATCTATAACAAGGTTAATAGGTCCACTAGACTGAGATATCTCAGTGGTCCTTATGGCTATCCTAGGTTTGTGGGTCTTTTTGGGTTGATAAGATAATGGAACAATGATTGGTTTCTTTATTGTAGAGTTGAGTAAATGTGGATGTGGGTCGGGGATCAGTGGGTTGTCCTGACCCTTCATCCATATCTACTTGATGTTTAAATCACTTTCATTCATTCTTAAATGACCTCCCCTCAAATAATGCTTTAAGGGTTAAGAATTTGCTCAGCAGTTGTATCTTTAATAATATCCTAGCAGTACTAACTTTGGCTCAGCAGTACTAACTTTTCCCCAGCAGTACTAACTTTTGCCTAACAGTACTAACTTTTGTAGCAGTATAAACAAAATAGTTACCAGTAGAAACCCAATAACTATACCTCCATCTCTTTACTAAACTCGTCTAAGCAGCACTAACTAAGCCTAGCAGTACTAAGAGATATCTAACAGTATTAACTCTGTCTTCAATAAGTATACAACAACATGCCTCTATTCATCACAAGCACACTAGAAAAGACTAGATAGACATGTGAGAATTCATGAGGATCCATATTTATGCATAACCCATGAATAAAAGTTAAAAACTATTATCCAAACACAATAACCTCCCCTCAAACAATACTTTAGAGATTAAGTAATCCAATGCTAGCAATTAGAAAGTTAAACCTGCTAACATCAAAAGCCTTTGTGAGTAGATTTGCAAGATTGTGGTCTGTGTAATCTTAAATCACTTGAATTAACTTCTTCTCATAACAATCTCTAATGAAATGGTGCCTAATCTCTATGTGCTTAGTTTTAGAGTAAAACATTGGATTCTTCATAATACAAATGGTGCTTTCATTATCAATGAAAATCTTACTGTTCATGAAGTTGAACCCATAATCAAGCATTTGATTTTGGATCCATAGCACCTGTCCACAGCAATTAGCAGCAGCAACATACTCTGCTTCAGTAGTATAATTTGCAACTATAGTCTGCTTCTTTCATTGCCATAAAATCAACCTCTTGCCAAGAAATTGACAACCTCCTGTTGTAGATTTCCTGTCAAGGCTAGCTCCAGCATAATCACTATCAGAAAAAGCTTCTAAGTCAAATGATGAATCTCTAGGATACCAAAGGCCCAATTTAGGTTGACTTTTCAAGTATCTAAAGATCCTCTTCACAGCATGAAGACGTGACATTTTAGGAGTAACTTGGAACCTTGCACAAGCACAAACAGCAAAAGTTATGTCTGGTCTAGAAGCTGTTAAGTACATCAATGATCCAATCATTGATCTGTATAAATGAACATCCACACTATCAGCTTCTTCATCCTTTATCAATTCCTTGTTAGGTTCCATGGGAGTGCTTGTTGTCTTTACATTGGCAAAATCAAACTTCTTCAATATGTCAGTCACATATTTGTCTTGGCTAATGAAGATTCCATCCTTCTTCTATTGTACTTGTAACCCTAAGAAGAAAGTGAGTTCCCCCATAGAACTCATCTAGAATCTATTATGCATCAAACCTTCAAACTCATCACATAGGGACTTCTTAGTTGACCCAAAGATACAATCATCAACAAACACCTGTACTAATAAGATATCACATTTTTCCTTCATGATGAACAAAGTCTTATCTATAGTGCCTCTTCTAAAGCCATTTTCAATTAAATAGATAGACAAGGTCTCATACTAGGCTCTAAGAGCTTGACGTAGACCATATAAAGCTTTTTCTACCTTATACACTTTGTTAGGGAACTGTGGATCTTCAAAACCAGGAGGTTGACACACATAAACCTCCTCTTCAATAGTACCATATAAGAAGGCACTCTTTACATCCATCTAGTACACAATAAACCGCATAAATGATGCATAGGCAAAAAATAACATGATTGCTTCTATCCTAGCAACAGGAGCAAAAACCTTATCATAATTATTTCCTTTTTCTTGGGTATAACCTTGTGCAATCAGTCTTGCCTTTTTTCTCACTACAATGCCTCTCTCATCCTTTTTGTTTCTAAAGACCCATTTTGTTCCAATGGCGCTTGCATTAAGTGATTAACCAAATGTCTAAACCTTATGAAGTTGAAATTGTAGAAGCTCCTCTTGCATTGCTTCTATCCAACTTGGATCTTCCAGAGCTTTAATCACTTTCTTAGGTTACATTTGAGAGAGAAAACAAGAAAATAAGCAGTTCTGATAATCTTTGTGATTTGTTCTCCTCTACTTATTAATGTAACATACCATAGCATGTTCATCAAAAATCTTGGTCATTCTCCTTGTTTGAATAGCTGAATTAAAGTCTCCAATGATCTGGTCTTTAGGATAACCTTGTCAATTCTCTAGTTGTGGAATAGACCTACATTTAGTGTTGGCTTGCCAAGTTGTTAAGGTCAGCCTCTCACCCACATCACATCATCATAAGCATTACCAAAAGAGTCTATATCATCATTAGAGTCGCAATTTGAAACAGGTGGAAGTGTAAATGCATTTTTGAAAGGAGAAAATCTTTCAAATAGATGTTCCTCAAATGCATTAGAAGCTTTAGCAGCATTAACTGGTGATGATGGATCATCATTAGTAAAAGATGGCCCAGCAACACTAATAGGTGTACTAACAGTATTAATACTATTAGTGTTGTTAGGATGTACAGTCTGCTTTTCTTGTCGAAGTAGCCTTTCAAACTCACTTCTTATGGCTTGATCATCCTTCCCATCTTTATCTAAAGCTCCACTTTCATCCATTTCAGTAGGCTTCTCTTCAGAATCTTCTTCACTGACCTTAGGATCTTAAGAGATTAATGAATCAGTTGTGCATATAGGTATTAGGATGTATTCTTGTTCAGGTTCTGTCTTCTTCTCAGCATGACCTGTAACAATGTTATCTCTAGTTCCTGCAATACCATTAGTTTGATTTCCTGCAACAACTGGCATATAGTTCATAGACATTGTCAAAGAATCAACATCAAAAAGCTAGTCTGGTCCATTTCCTTTCACATTAGGTATATTTTCAAGAAATCTAATGTTTAAGGTCTCTTCAACTATCCTGGTCCTCTTGTTAAATACTCTTATGGCCTTGCTAACTACAGAGTACCCAACAAAAAATCCCTCATCAGCTTTTCCATAAAACTTGCCTAGATGATCCCTGGTATTTAAGATGGTAACAGGACACCCAAAAAGTTTCATGAGGTCTATCAATGAGGATCTCCCACGAATAAGTTCATAAGGTGTCTTGTTAAGAGGCTTAATAACTAAGACCGTATTTAGCACATAGCAAGCAGTATTAACTGCTTCAGCCCAAAATGTGGTTGGTAACTTAGAGTCAACTAACATAGTTCTTGCAGCCTCTATCAGTGTTCTATTCCTCCTCTCAGCAACACCCTTCATTTCACAGAACTGATTCATTACACTATTTTTGAACTCAGTTCCATTATCACTTCTGATAACTTTTACTTTGTAGTCTAGTTGATTTTCTATTTCAGATATGAAGGTCTTTAATATCCCACTAGTCTCGTCTTTAGTGCCAAAAAGAATACCTAAGAAAATCTACTAAAGTCATTAGTGACAACTAGGCAATAAGACTTTTTCATTAAACTCTTAACATTTATAGGACCAAATAGGTCCATATGAAGCATATGTAAGGGTTTGCTGATTGAGTTCACAAGTTTGGCCTTACAGGAGGCTTTGTGTTGCTTTCCTTTCTGACAAGCAACATAAGAATGGTCATTTTCAAAAATATTTAAAGGCAAACCTCTAACAAGGTTTCCCCTCACAAGTTTGTTCTTGTTTTTAAAGTTTATGTGACCAAGCTTCCTATGCCATAAATTGGATTCATCAATTGTGGCCTTAGCAAAGAGGCAAGTTAAACCTTTAGTGGGAACAACACTCTTTAGGTCAACACTGTAAATGTTATCCTTTCTTGGAACTCTCAGCAAGACTTGACTTTCATCAAGTAGCTTAAAGTCAGAAGATAAGACAAGACATTCAGTGTCAGTAAAAAGAACATTGTTCTTTTTGTTACAGATTTGTAACACACTGAACAGGTTATACTTAAGCTCCTTACAGAAATACACATCATCAAAATCCAATGTGCCTGTTTAAATTTTACATTTTATAGAAATTCTACCTTTACCATCTCCAAAGGAAACAAATCCACCATCATAATCTTCATACTCAGTAAGATAGCATTTGTTTCCAGTCATGTGCCTTGAGCAACCACTATCAATAACTCCTTTTTCCTTGTACTCTTTCTGATGTGGGTTGCCTTGCACATAAAATAAGAGAATTAGACTCTTTTGGGGATCCAAGCCATTATAGACTTGGATCTGCCTCGTGCATCAATGTAAGAATATTTCTTGAAAGTATTTGATGCACTACTATTTTTGGCTTTCCAAACCCAGCATGCTGAGGCCTTAACAACATTAACCCATTTTCCTTTGTTTTCACTTACTACTGCTCTATCCCTAGCAGTAGTATCTTTTACCCTGATCGTATTAACCTTTTTATTGAAAATATTGTTCTTGTTTGCTAAATACTTATTAAATGGTCTTGTGACTTATGAATATCCCTTTTTGTAAGCATTTGATATTAGTCTAGGATGATTCATAGTTGGTTTTGAGCCATCAGTATTAACTGGTCTGACAGCAGTATTAACACTTACACCAGCAGTATTAATTTTGACAGACCTGGTTAATACTGCTTGTGGAAAAAATCTTCTATTAGGGTGAGGGTGAGTCATTTTATTAGCGAAGTTCTTGTGATTCACCCTACTTGAGTTGTTCCACACCAGTCTTATAACCTTTTTATCACATACATAATGGAGATGCTCAAAACTACCGCAAACAAAACAAGCTTTATTAGTTGATCAATTCTAGAACGTGTTATTCTAATCTATACAAGGAATCAAAGGAATCCTTGAGGCTGAAACATCAAATGATAGGCATTCCACTTAGGGATGATGCCTAGAACCACACATACATTTTCTGGTGTTACATCTTTTTACACACAGAAACTATCGACCTATATCTCTTTTATATAGTGATATTAGGTTTTACTAAAGGGATAAGTAAGAATTAAACAAATTTCCTAAACTCTTATTAATTATCTTCTAGGAAATCTTCTGTAATCTTCAATCTTTTGAAGAATTCTCCTTTGTCTTTTAAGTCCTTCATTCATATTCATAAGTTTTGTCTTATCTAACTCAAATATAATTCCTAACCAATCTTCCCCTAGTGATAAGACAAAACCAAGATAAGGCACAAACTTTCCCTGAAAGGCTAATATTTATATGAATGAATATGGATCCCATGTAATTTCCACCATGGATCTTGTTAGTTGCACATCTTCTTTGTAATCTTCTTCCCCTTTTTGTCATAATCAAATAGGATCTAAAGTATGCAACTTTATTTCGATAAATAAAAAAACCCACCTAAACCAATATCACACTTCTATCCAGCCTTTCCAACAACTTCAAATTACCCTTCATGAAGCACCTTAGATAAATGACTTGTGCTTAAAAACTTTAAACATAACTGTAGTATAATGATAGCAGTAGTAAAAATCATTCACACTCAATGTGCACATGTAAATGGTAGTTACAATAACCTTCACCTTCATGTAGCATATTAAAGGGTTAAAACATTTTACATTATGCTTTCCACTGATACCCATATGTTAACCATTTCTTGAAATGTAGGCTCATATGTAATGGATCATTGATGAAGAAAACTAAGTATAACGAACTTGATGTTGAAGTAGAATAACCCAAACTTGTGTCTTATGTCTTGTTATCTATCCATGTGACATTAATCTACTATACCAAGACAAAGTATAAGTAGATCGCATCTCTTGACAAAATCCTTCATATTCAATGAGACACTGAGCACACCAACGTAAAACCCTTACAAGTGATAGCATAAGTGAGCATTGAGCACATAAGAAAAATCACACACATTTGTTATATTCGTCAAGTTCTTCGTCACATCCTTTTAGGCACGAACAGGTGATCTTTAATAGTGTAACACCACTTTAAGAGATGATAATGAAACACGAATTCAAGTTACTCCACTTCATTCAAAATATGTGATGTAGATAACCTTCTTCGTAATCAATTAATCTAAGAAATCCAAAAATACGAGCCTTTAAATCAGTTAAGAACATGTAAAAAATCAATACCCCATACATCGAAGATTTCACAAACTTGGATAGCGTTTTGAGGCATCTCATCTCGTTGTGAAATTTTGCCTTGTCTTTGACACGTATCACAAGATTTGATCATCGTATGGGCATCTCGATATATGGTAGGCCAAAAGAAACCGGCATCAAATACTTTTCGAGCGGTGAGATTGGCACTATGATGGCCCCCGGTGGGTCCTTCATGGCAAGCTTTGAGGATCTCAAGAGCTTCTTGCCCATGCACACACCGTCGAATGATTTGATCCGCACAAGTACGAAAAAGATAGGGATCATCCCAGAAATAATGTTTAACGTCCTTAAAAAACTTCCTCTTTTGTTGAGTTGACATTCCTTTGATGATAAAATTCCCCGCATGGTAATTTGCATAGTCCGCAAACCATGGGGTACTTTCACTAGAAATAACTCCAAGAGTTTCTAAAGGAAAATGTTCATTTATGTCTTTGTTTTCTAACACATCCTTATGAGGATTCTCAAGTCTAGATAAATGGTCTGCCGCAAGGTTCTCACTTCCTTTTTTTTATCACGGATGGTGATATCAAATTCTTGTAGGAGAAGAACCCACCAGAGCAACCTCGGCTTAGCGTCTTGTTTGTTCATAAGGTACTTTAAAGCCGAGTGATCCGTATACACTATGCTTTTGGATAAGACAAGATATGGCCAAAACTTTTCAAAAGCATACACAACGGCAAGCATTTCCTTTTCCGTGGTAGTGTAATGAATTTGAGCTTCAGTCATAGTCTTGCTAGCATAATGTATAGGCTAAAAATGCTTTATATTTCATTGTATCACACATGAGTTCGAATGGTAAGTTCCAATCCGGGACAACCAAGATTGGAGCTTCGGTAAGCTTCTTTTTAAGCACCTGAAAAGCATCAATACAATCTTTAGAAAACACAAACGATGTTTCCTTCTCAAGAAGGTGGGTCATTGGAAACGATGTTTCCTTCTCAAGAAGGTGAGTCATTGGTCTAGCAATCTTAGAAAAGTCTTGGATAAATCGGCGGTAAAAACCTGCATGACCTAAGAAACTCCTAACACCTTTTACATACGGGTTGAGGAGCTTAGCGATAACATTGACTTTAGCATGATCGACCTCAATTCCCGACTTTGAAATTTTATGCCCTAACACAATTCCTTCTTTACACATAAAGTGGCACTTCTCCCAATTAAGAACTAAATTCGTGTCTTCACACCGTTTTAGCATCTTTTCTAAATTGGAGAGGCACGAATCAAAACTATCCCCAAAAACCGAGAAATCATCCATAAACACTTCCATGGTCTTTTTGATCATATCATGGAATATGGCCATCATACACCGTTGAAAAGTACCGGGAGCATTACACAAGCCAAATGGCATGCGACGTACGTCGAAAGATCATACGGCCATGTGAAATTGGTTTTCTCCTGGACCTGGGGATCTATTTTATTGGAAATACCCTGAAAATCCTCTAAAAAACATATGAACTCATTTCCCACTAATCTTTCTATCCATTGATCCGTAAACCGGTAATGGAAAATGATCTTTTCGAGTTTGCTTCATTTAATTTCTAATTATGATATAAAAAAACCAAACTCTCCACCCGTAACTAAACTTTTCAAAATTATTCCTATCTCTTCATGTAGCAGCAACAACGGTTATTCCACCTTTCTTGGGAACACAATGCACTGGACTAACCCATGGGCTGTCAGAGATCGGGTAAATCATTCTGGCATCAAGAAGTTTTAGGACCTCCTTTTTGATTACCTCGTGAATTTTTAGGTTAACCCGTCTTTGACTTTGAACCGTAGGTTTGTAATCATCTTCCATCAAGATTTTGTGTGTACAAAAACGAGGGTCGATACCCTTGATGTCGGTGATTTTCCAAGCAATGGCCCCTTTATGAGATTTGAGCACCTTTAAGAGAGCATCTTTTTCATCATTTTTTAAACCTTTTGCAATAATTACTGGTAACTTGTCGTTTTCTTCCAAGAAAGCATATTCTAAGTGAGACGGTAAATCTTTTAACTCTAATTCCGGAGGCTCTTCAATTGAAGATTTTGCCTCGGTCACTTCACTTTGTTTAAGGTCCATCAGAGGAAGTTGAAACGGGTCATTATTTAACAATTTTTCGATCAAACAAATATCTTCCTCCGGATTGCAATCGGCATGATCAATTTCTGGTGAAATCGAATCATCCTTAAGATAAGCTTCAATTTCTTCCAAAATGAATTCGGAAGTAAATGGCTTAGACATTGGAGTGGGATTGCCACCCGAAAAATCATCATTAGGAAATCCTAGCAATTCCGGAGCATACTCCTTACAAACTTCATCAATGATGTCAATTCGGTTTACCGACTTGTCATTCGTAGAGGAGTACCTCGTGGTTTGGTCTAAATTGAAAGTGACGGCTTCGTTATCAACCCAAAGGGTTATTTCTTCTCCATAAACATCTATTAAAGCACGACCGGTCCTCAAAAATGATCTTCCAAGTATAAGAGGAACTCGAGGATCGGCTTTGAAATCGACAACAACAAAATCGGTAGGAAAACGAAATTTCCCAACTTTGACAAAAACGTCTTCGGCGAGTCCTTTAGGATAAGTAATTGATCGGTCCGCTAACTCTAAAGTCATCCGAGTTGGTGTAAGTTCAGGTAAAGAAAGCTTTTTCCAAATAGAAAGGGGCATAAGATTTATGCTCGCGCCAAGATCGGCCAAGGCGTGACATACATCCATTCCTGGGAAATTACATGGAATAAGAAACTTGCCGGGATCTCCAAGCTTTTCGGGAAGCTTTTTGAGGAGCATCGCCGAGCAATTCTCGTTCAACGGTATCTTAGCTAATTCAAGCAATTTTTCCTTATTCATGAGCAAACTCTTAATCGTAGGAGCAAATCTTGGCATCAAAAGTAAAGCATCCGCGAAACTAATGTCGAAGCGCAAATCTTGAAACATTTGAAAAATCTTCTCTTTTTGATTCGAAGCTTTGTCACGAGACTTTTCTTGATTAAATCGAGAAGGATATGGAATATTTGGCTTAGGTAAATTCTTCGGAACATCTGGTTCTGGAATGGGAGTGGTTTTAGGCAAAGTCTTTAAAACATTGGGTTCCAGAATGGAAATGGGGATAACCGGAGGTGGGATGTGAGCGGTACTTCCTTGGAATTTTGTTTGCTCTTTATCCGTTGTCTCCTCGGTTTCTTGTTCTACTACCTTTTTAGGAGAAGGATTAGTAGGAATCGAGGGTCCCTCGTAAGCAACACCACTTCGAGTAGTGATTGCTTTCATCTCACCCTTCGGGTTTGGAATACTATTACTCAGAAGAGTACCCGAAGTTGAGGCTTGGTTCTGAAACAATCCACATATCATGTTTTGCAAATTATTTTGAAAGGTAGTTGTTCTTGGTCTCATACCCACGGCAAAACCTCAACCCAAAGGAGGTTTTGGGTTTTTATCTTGATTCCTAATTCTTCTCATGATTGGTACATTTTTTTTTATCCATTTACTTGATCAAATTATCTTATGTATGCACATTGATTTAGTTTGTGGAATCCTAATATTTTGAAATGAAATTGAGGTTCATATGGTGATTAATGGCCATATGAATGTTGTCGGCAATGTTGGATTAATCGTAGGATAGTTTAAGTTAGGATTGAAACGCTTGATTGTATAAAAAATGGCGTGGTGTGGTTTTTTTTACAACATCAAAGCAGGGCAGAAAGTTTAGGATTGATTATGGTCTTGGTGAAGTTGTAAATTGAGGTAGCAAATAGGATGTAGTGATAGTAGCCTCCTAGACGAACCCGTGCATATAAGGCACTCGTTGTAACTCTTAAAAACGAGAAAGATATGCCCATTTGAAGTTTGAATTTAGTTTGCGCCAAAATTCTGCACTTGTGTTTTAAGTGCTGATTTTTGGGTCGCTTTGCGACATGTTTATCGCGACCTCCCTAAATATTTAAAAGGATTGGTAGGGGTCTAACAAGTAGTTTGTCGAGTTTTACTTTTCAAAAATGTAATGTCTCATGTGTTGGCGAAGTTAAAGTGGGGCGTTTGCGCAAAATGAGTGGATTGTAGACAAATTCTGGTTGCTGTCTGAAATTTCAGTCGCAAAGAGCAGTAGCTGACGGGTCAAAAATTAATATTTTTCGACGAAATTTGTTACTGTAGCATCTTCTTATTTGTGTATGATTTTACTGAATTTTCCCAGATTTTTCTGGATTGTTTAAGTTGTCCGTTTGATGTCAAACTTTTGATCCAAATTGTAGTCGGTTACTAAAATTTGATTTCCCGTTGATTGGTAAAAGTTTAAAAGGTGTGGCTGGACTTTTTGGATAGGTAGAGAGTAGAGCTTTCAAATGGTAAAAACCTCCCACCTGTAGCCTTTGTACATTTTGAGTTATGACTCGATCAAGGCAAGGTATTCTAGAATTTTGGTTTTATTCATAACTTTTGGGTGAAAAAGAGTTTAAAATAGAGTCGATAAGTTGGGTAATGATACATTAATCATGGGTTGAGACTTATTACCTTTGTAATACAGTAGGTAGGGGTCCAAGTGATGAAAGTTAAGTGTTGGTTTAGTTTGTGCGCGACTTGCAAGCCTTTGCACATACCATGATCCGTAACTTTTATAAAAGCAGATTTTTGCAAGATTTCTTGAAGTATGTATGAAAATAATATTTTATTTTATTTTCCTTTCATGTTGAGTTTCATTTTGACATAAACATAGAGTTGTAAACTCCAACATATTTATCATGATAATTACATAAATATTTTCATTCATGAGTTGAGTATTTCATGATGGCGTCATAGTGACACACATGCTTTCATTTCTAGGTCGTTGAGTTTGTGGTGTTCGAGCTTCCCCTTGACTTTCCTGGATCATTTTCATCTCTTTGCTAACGGTGAGTACATAGCCCCCTTTTTCCATGAATACCTTGTTTTAAAATCACGGGGTGAGATTACATGATTGGAACACAAGCATTGATTTTTATCAACTGTATGCTATCTGAAATTATTATTGCCTAAGTCCCTTTCTGCTAGTTGTTTGCCCCGGAAATCATGAACTGTTAAATCACATTAGTGAGCGCGAATGTTATGGGTGGATCCATCGGGACTGACTATCCCCGTCCGTCATGATTATGGTTTGTATAGCCTGTGACGCATTTACATTTGAGATACTTGAGGTAGTTGCAGAATACCTTACATTAGGGGCTCATGAGTTAAGGTTTCAGTGTCATGTACTTAGTGCAATAATACTTGATTTTTTCCCCCCCATGAAACTACTATATACTTGTGTTCCTGTTCCTATGATATTTATTTAAACCTATGTTATTCAACTAACTTTTGTTGACGTTTTCTCATGTTTAATACTCAGGTATATGCTTAAAACTTTGTTCTAGGTTGGAAGCTCGTGGATATCAAGCGGGTGCGCTATGGGCTTTTCTTGTGTTGTTTTAAAAAATAGGTTGCTTGATGGTCAGTCATGTGACTTAAAAAACTTTTGGCGTTGTCTTGTCGGTGTTTAAACTATTTCTTATGTCATGTATGGTACTTTAATTTGTGGGCCCGCGTGATAAACTCTGATATTTTTGTCATGCACCGTAATGTTATGACTTTTCAGTTTTGTTGTGACTTGCTAATCTAGAGTTCTTTGTATGATGACAGTGTACCTACCCTTGACCCATGACCCGAATATATTCCGCATTGTGGGGGTTCACAACATATTGCCGGCTAACAACTTGCTTATAGGGGTCTATATGATTTGGAAATTCTGATAATTTTTTGACTTTATAAGATTTCTTCCTATTAAAGATTTCAAGTTTATTAAGGTTGGTCAAATCAAACCCTATGTGCTTTCTAATATCTATTTAACTTTTACACACCCCTATCATACTCTAATAAACGATCTTAAACCTCATAATCTTTTTCATCAATCACTCACTAAATGACTGATTTGAAATTTATCTATCAACACAATTATTGGTAGCTGGTTAGAAAAGAGTGACGAGAGGGAATGCAGTGTGTTCTTTTCATCAGATATTAGTCTTCTCTCTATATGTTCAATAACACTATGCTATCACTGTATGTACTCTACTTTCTATGCCTTCTTATTTTGAACCTTTTTGGAACATGCTACTTACCATAATACTCAACTCTGTGAAGGTATATACAATGATATTGTGAATGGCATGGCTGTGTTTTTTATTGTGTTATATCAGATTTCTTCGTGAGAAGTTGATCGTCTCTTTAATGATGAGGATGGTTGTTAACTTGCCTCTCAAAATTTGATGATATTTTTTGGAAAAACCTTGCATTGATGGGATTTGAACAACTTTCAACAAAACTTATCTTTATCAAAAAGGTTCATTCTCTCCACAATGGAAATTCACTATACTTACCATCTTCATTGCATAAGTTTCATAATCAATGCTTGAATGTGTTTTCAACTAATTTGGCTTCAACAGCTTATATGTTTGGCTAATGTGTCAATAAATTTAAATTTTCTAAATTAATTTTTGTTTGGTTTTTTTTTTTTTATGTTATGGAACTTGGATTTCAAAGATGTTTTTTAATTATCCAAGGTTTTTAAATCTTTTTGGAATAATCAGCTTTAAAGATTTACCAGAACCTTTTAATGATACATATGTGACACCATGCCATACTAAAAAGGTTTTTCTGAAATAATGGCAAGGAAAAGTTGTCAATTTTTCAGGAATCCATTTCTCCAACTGTTTTGCCTATTTGTTGGTGAAAAAATACGCACCTGGGTTGTGATGGTTCAACTATACAACATGTACACAAACCCACACTCCCTGCTACCTCCCAACAATTTGTCTTTGAACATCAAAATTGCATAACTTCACGTTGAAGAAAAACATCCTCTCAACTGTAGCACCCCAAACTGAAGCCACCTCACCAATTATCTGTGTATCTCAAATTTGTTTTTCTATGATAAGTCTCCACATGGAGAATATTCTCCCATCTCCCAACTACTTATCAAAGAAAATAAAAAAGACTCAAAAACGTAGGAGAACCAAAAAAAGACACTAAGTTGCTCAGACTTTAGTATGCCTTAGACCATGAGAGATGAGGCTGGTCCCTTAAGGAAGGGGTTACAGGGTGGAAAGGGCCATTACACTACTATTGCTAGCTTTGATGGAACACAGGACAGTCGAATAAAATAACTTAGGACCAAGACCTCCGGCAATGCATAATGTTGACATCCTACGGGAGATAGATACGGTGCAAGTCCAGGCGCCAAGAAGAAACCATGGGGTGGTGGGGTACTCTCTGCTCCAGACTAGGTCTGAGAGGTACTTTACATAGGCCACTCTCTTAGAAGGTCCACATCTGGTCGTGGGAGAGGGGCTGATGGAACACACATTTGAATTGACGGATAATGTACCATCTACACCCCATGATTCACCTCTCCTAGGAGGTCACACACCTGGAAGTGATGAGGGTAGAATAAAACTAGATGAATTGATTACTCTGTGTACAAAACTGTCAAAACAGGTGCTTGACTTGAAAAAAGAAAAGGATGCTCAAGCTGTGGAGATCCTCAACCTAAAGAGAAGAGTTAAGAAATTGAAAAGAAAAAGGAAGTCAAGCATCTCACACCTAAGAAGGAGGAAATACAGACAAGTTGAGACCTCTTCTGATGAAGGTTTAGATGAGGAGGATGCATCCAAACATGGGAGGATAAGTGACAAGTTAGAGCCAATGTTCAATGATAAGGATTTTGAAGAGCTTGATGATTATATGAAAAATGTTAAAGAGGATACAGTTGATACTGTTGCAACTAGAGTTAGTACTGTTAGTGCACCAGTTAGTACTGCTGGTGTAACTATTAGTACTGCTGAACCAAAGACTCCTCCTACAACAATAACAGTATTTGATGATGAGGATGTCACTATGACAATGGCTCAAACATTGATAAAGATGAAGGAACTGAAAGCTAAGGAGAAAGGAGTTGCTATTACAAATGTAGAAGACTCTTCTAGAATTGTCAGACCTGTCAGATCAATTACTACACTTCAACCTTTTCCAACCATTGATCCTAAAGACAAAGGTAAAAGTATACTAGTTGAAGAAGAACCTGTGAAAATCAAAATGAGAGATCAATGTGATTTGCAAGTTCAAGCAGATGCAGAGTTAGCTCAAAGACTTCATGAGGAAGAATTAACAGAGTTGGAAAGAGCACAACAGGAAAGACAAATGCAAGAAGATGATACTAATGCTGCTTTAGCCAAAGAGTTTGATGAAATTCAAGCCAGAATAGATGTTGATCATGAACTGGCTGTAAGACTAACACGTGAAGAGCAAGAAAAGTGCACAATTGAAGAAAGGGCAAGATTATTAGCAGAATTCTTTGATCAAAGAAAGAAACAATTGGCAGCAGCAAGAGCAGAGGCAATAAGAAACAAACCACCTACAAAAACTCACGTCAGGAACATGATGATTACTTACCTCAAGCATATGGGTAAGTACACTCATCAACAACTAACGAACAAGACTTATGAGGAAATTCAGAGATTGTATGAAAAAGAGAAGAGGTGGATTGATGACTTTCAGCCAATGGATACAAAAGCTATTAAAGACAGTGAAAAGAAGGTTGACAGCAGCAGCAAGCCAGCTAGGGGAAGTAGAAAGAAAACACTTGCCAGAAAAAGAGCAGGTGAAAAGAAAAGTGAAGAAAGTGCTAAAAAGCAAAAGCTAGAGGATGTTGATGAGGAACAAGAATCAGCAAAGAGTGATGAAGAAGCAGCTGCAGACTATGAGCATGAAAAGGAAGAATTAAGAATGTGGTTAACAGTTGTTTCAGATGAAGAAGAGACTGTGGATCCAAAGATTTTGTCTACTAAATACCCTATAGTTGATTGGGAATCTCAGAACTTAGGGAATATTGATATGGAAGATCTACATGTTTATAAGATAATTAGAGTAGATAGGAATACTAGTTATCACAAATCATTATCCAGTATGCTCAGGATATTTGATAGACGAGATTTGGTAGATTTGCACAGATTGGTGATGAAAAGGTTTAAAGACACTACTCCAGAAGGTTACAATTTTGGTGCTTTGGGGAGATCTTAAAGTAATGTTTGAACCAAATGCAGAGGATGAAATTTGGAGTAATCAGCAGGATTGGACTCTAATTAGCTTGAAATTATATGAAAGTTGTGGAGTTCATACATTACTAATGGATGGTACTTTGACTAGCTTCATCATGTTAGTAGAGAAAAGGTATCCTCTTATCAAGGAAATGCTGTAAAAGATGTTAAATTAGAAGCTAGAAGCTGAAGCTGAGAGCACAATGGCATTTGAGCTTCTCAAGTTTATCAAGTCACAGCTAGAAGAATGAAGAAGTGTTTGGATACATCCTCCTAGTGATCAAGATGCTTATAATGAAGAAACTTGATAATTAACATAGTGAATATCAAGTTTAGGGGAGGATTGTTGGGAATTATAGACTTCTACAACTTAGTACTGCTGATTCAATTTAATACTGCTAGCTTTGGAAGTTAGTACTGCTGGTTCAACTTGATGCTGTTATTGAAGAACTTAGAAAATAGTCTAAGTCATTAGTGCTGCTAGTTATAATAGTTAGTGCTGCCAGTACAAATGTTAGTACTGCCAGTTTAGTTAGTACTGTTAGTTAATATTTTGTACTGTTAGTATTATATAGTTAGTACTGCTAAAGTGATATGCATGAGTTATATTAGGAATAGATATGCATGATCACTTGCCGCGTTTTGTAAGCCCTTTAGGGTTTCCTTAGTGTATAAAAGGAACCCTACAGTATAGTTAGAGATATCAATTTTCAAAGCAAACACATATCAATTTATAGTTAGCTATTCTGTAACCTAGGCAGAATATTTGCAATCAATATATTCAAGTTTAGTATTCATTGTTCTTCTTAGTATTGCAAGTTAGATTCCGCATAACTTGTAATATTCACAATCATTGTTTCTCATATAGTTAGTTTGGATTTATCCAAGTTAACTAAGCTTTAACAAGTCTAAAGAAGATCCGTTTCATTGGGACTTCACAAGTGGTATCAAAGCTTGTGGAGAAACTCTGAATAAGAAGAACTTTATCAGATCTAGATCTCTTCCTATAATACACAATGTCTGGTGAAGAACCTGCAACACAAATAACACCAGTAGAATCTCCTCAAATGGTGTCTACTGTAAAACTTCCTGTCCTCAAGAAGGGTGAATATACCCTTTGGAGTATGAGGATGGAGCAGTATCTCACTAACACAGATTATAGTTTATGGCAAGTAATCTTGAGTGGTGATGGTCCTATACAAGTAACAACTAATGAAAATGGTGTTGAAACTGAAGTACCTCCAAAAACTGCTCAAGCACTATTACAAAGACAAAGAGAAAGAAAAGCTAAAAGCATTTTGCTTTTGGCTATTGATGAATATCAACTGAGGTTCCATGGGATAAAGGATGCAAAAACTCTGTGGGCTGCTATCAAAAATAGATTTGGTGGTAATGTTGAATCTAAGAAGATGCAGAAGAATGTCTTGAAGCAACAATTTGAAAACTTTTCTGTATCTGACACAGAAGGCCTAGATAAAGCATATGATAGGTTTCAAAAACTTATCAGCCTACTATAAGTTCATGGTGTAGCTGTTTCTAATGAAGATGCAAATCAGAAATTCTTAAGAGCTCTACCTTCATCATGGAATAATGTTGCTTTAATTATGAGAAACAAAGCTGGTATAAATGATTTGGATATTGATGATCTATACAATAATCTAAAAGTGTTTGAAGCTGATATCAAAGGTTCCTCTGGATCATCTTCAAACTCTCAGAATGTGGCCTTTCTCTCTTCAAAAGACACTAGCAGCAGTAATGAAGTTAATACTACTAATGGTGTTTCTACTGCATCATGCCATAACTCTCAAAGACAAGCCTCTTCATCATCATATACTGATGATTTAATGTTCTCATTCTTTGCTAATCAGTCAAGTGGTCCACAACTTAATGATGAAGACCTAGAGCAGATTGATCATGATGATTTGGAGGAAATGGACCTTAAATGGCAGGTGGCTATGCTTTTTATGAGGGTTAAGCGATTTTATAAGAAGACTGGAAGAAAGTTAATCTTCAATGGCAAAGAACGTGTAGGTTTTGATAAAACTAAGGTTACATGCTTTAACTGTCATAGAAGAGGCCATTTTACAAGGGAATGTAGAGCAACAAGAAATCAAGGGAACAGGAATAGAGATGAAAGATATAGAAGTAGGGACAACACCAGAAGGACTGTACCAGTGGAGACCTCTGATGCATTGGTTGTTCAGGACAATGCCTTGATTGTCCAAGATGGTCTGGGATATGACTGGAGTTATATAGCTTAAAAAGAATCAACTGAGTTTGCTCTCATGGCCTACACTTCAAACTCCTCAGGGTCTGACACAGAGGTACAGTCTTGTTCTAAAAACTATGTAAAAACATATGAAAAACTTCAAAACAGTTTGATGAACATCGACAAACTCTTAGTAAGGCTAATCTAGAAATTGCAGCTTATTAGTTAGGCCTAGAATCTGTAGAGGCACAGTTAGTTGTTCATCAGAAAAATGAAGTTGTCTATGAAGAAAAGATTGTAGTCTTAAAATTTGAAGTAAAAGACAAAAGTAATGCTATCACTAGACTTAAAAATCAGTTAGATGAAACCTTAAGAGAAAAAGATGAGTTAAAAGCTAAACTAGAATAGTTTGAAACATCTTCTAAAAACTTAACTAAACTGATTAATAGTCAAATAAATTTTAAAGATAAAACTGGCCTAGGATATGGAGATCAATTGAATGAAAATGATTCAAGTGGTAGTGAATTGTTTAATAGTGTGTTTGATAGTCGTTCAAGTGATGGAGATGACAATCAAACAAATGATAGGTTCAAAAGGATAGTGGATATCATGATGTTCCTCCTCCTCTAACTGGGAACTACATGCCTCTACTAGCTGACCTATCTTTTACAGGATTGGATGATTCTGTTTATAGGCCTACAACAAATAAGACTTGTGCTAGTGTGTCTCAAGTTAAAATAAGTATCACTCCACCTATCAATACTAGTGTAGAAATGCCTAGAGTTGAATCTGTTAGGCCTAGTGGAGTTATTATTGAAGATTGGGTTAGTGATGATGATGAGGATATTTTTCAATCTAATGATTTGCAAGCAACAGACAAATCTAGTTTTAAAAAGATTGAGTTTACTAAAGCTAGGAATGAACTTGTTAAATCTGATAAACAAGCTGTAAAACCTAGGATGGTCACTCAATATCCTAAGGTAGATAGAAAAGATTGGAATGGGAAGATGACTCAAAAACTGGGGTTAGGATTTAGGTTTACTAAGAAAGCTTGTTTTGTTTGTGGAAGTCACAATCATCTAATAAAAGACTGTGATTTTCATGAAAAGAGAATGGCTAAAAAGTCTGTTTTGCAAAATATGGGAAAGAATACTGGTCAAAGGGAAATGAGACCAGTTTGGAATAATGTTCAGAGAATAAATCATCAAAATAAATTTGTTCCATCTGCAGTCTTAACAAGGTCTGGAAAAGTACAAGTTAGTACTGCCAAGAAAAGCTCTCTAAGAGCAATAGCATCAACTAGTACATTCAGACCAGTTAATACTGCTACTCATACAAATAGAGTAAATGTTTCAAAATTAAGAACAAATGCTTTTCATAAGTCTCATTCACCTATTAGAAGGTATTTTTATAAACCAACAGCACTAAATACCAGGATTTCAAATAAAAAGTTAATACTGTCATAGTAAATGGTGTTAATACTGTTGGGCAAACAGCCGTTAGTGCTATTAAGGGAAATGGGGTCACTGCTGTTAAGGCCTCAGCAGGTTGTGTTTGGAGACCTAAAATGACTGATTTAAACAATGTCTCTAAAGATAATAGTGGATCATGGGTCTCAAAAGAGTAAATTATATTGATCCATAAGGCAGACTAAAGTCAGTAGTGGCTTGGGTCCCCAAGAGACACTGACTCTCTTACTTTTGTGTAGGGAAATCCACAACAAGCTTTGAAGAACAAAGGAATATTTGACAGTGGATGTTCCAGGCACATGACAGGGAACAAAGACTTCCTTATCGACTATCAAGGCATTGATTATGATAAGGTTTTTGCTCCTGTTGCTAGGATTGAAGCAATCAGGTTATTTTGGCCTATGCATCATTCATGAATTTCCTTGTGTACCAGATGGATGTCAAAAGTGCCTTTCTCTATGGTACTATTGAAGAGGAGGTATATGTTCGCCAACCTCCAGGTTTTGTGGATCCAGAATTTCCAGAAAAAGTTTACAAGGTGGAGAAAGCCCTATATGGGCTACACCAAGCTCCTAGAGCTTGGTATGAGACTCTTTCTACCTATCTGCTGGATAATGGATTCTTCAGAGGACAAATTGACAAGACTTTGTTCATAAAGAAAGTCAAGGGTGATATTCTACTGGTACAAGTATATGTAGATGACATCATTTTTGGTTCCACTAAAAAGTCTTTGTGTACAGATTTTGAGCAAATAATGCACAAAAGGTTCCAGATGAGTTCAATGGGAGAGCTCACTTTCTTCTTGGGTTTACAAGTCAAGCAAAAAGAGGATGGGATCTTCATTAGTCAGGATAAGTATGTTGGTGAAATCTTATAGAAATTTAGTTTTTCTTGTATAAGGACAGCCAATACTCCTATGGAAACCAACAAGGCTTTGACAAAAGATGAAGATGGTGAGGATGTTGATATCCATTTATACAGGTCAATGATTGGGTCATTGATGTATCTTACATCCTCTAGACCAGATATTATGTTCTCAGTTTGTGCATGCTCAAGATTTTAAGTTCAACCAAAAGTTTCCTATTTGAATGCAGTAAAAAGGATCTTTAGATACCTAAAGGGTCGACCTAATTTAGGCCATTGGTATCCTAAGGAATCTCCTTTTATATTGTAAGCTTTTTTAGACAGTGACTATGCAGGTGCCAGTTTAGATAGGAAATCCACAACAGGAGGTTGTCAATTTCTTGGTTCAAGGTTAATCTCTTGGCAATGTAAAAAGCAGACTGTGGTGGCTAATTCAACTACTGAAGCTGAATATATTGCTGCTTCTCACTGCTGTGGTCAAGTGCTTTGGATCCAAAATCAGATGTTGGATTATGGATACAATTTTATGCAGACAAAGATTCATGTTGACAATGAGAGTGCTATTTGTGTTGTCAAGAATCCTGTCTACCATTCTAAAACAAAGCATATAGAGATTAGGCATCATTTCATTAGAGACTCCTATGAGAAGAGATTGATAGAGATGGTCAAGATACACACTGATAATAATGTAGCTAATTTGCTCACTAAAGCTTTTGATGTGAGTAGATTTAATTTTCTAGTGGCAAGCATTTGTATGCTTAATCTGTAGCTACATGATCTCAGGGGAGGTTAATGGTGTTTAAGTGCAGTGGAGTATACACAAGTGCTATTTGGATTGAAGTTGGAAGGTAAACATGATGATAAGTTACTTAATACTGCTGGGCTTAGCTTTCTCTATTTGAAGAAACTTTGTACTGCTGGTACAAAAAGTTTATAATGTTAGGCTTGGTTAGTACTGCTTAGTTATCATGGGTGGATTGATGCTTGACATGGTTTGGAGATTCTTTTTAGACGAATTTAAATCTTAATATGATATCTCAAGGATTAGTACTGCTAGGTTAAGCAAAGCAGTATGGTTGGATTTGGTGTGCTCATAAACCTTGGTAGATCCTTTCCTTTAATGTCTATGATAGTCCAGTGATCTCTCATGCCTGATTTAGTAGGATACTGCTGAAAGTTCAAAAATATGGGGCATTTTGGCAGTGCTTTTGATGATAAAGATTTGGACACTTACAATTCTCCTTTTGCTGATCAAGTTATGGGTGCAGAGGCTAATTTCAACAACATGGAACCTTCAACTATTGTCAGTCCTATTCCCACAACTAGAATAAATAAATGGAGATCCAAAGTCAGCAGTACAAACAAGGGGCATGTCAAAGAAGAATTCTGGAGAACATGCTATGATAAGCTACATCCAAAAACAGAAAAGGACAAATCACAAAGATTTCCAAAACTGCTTATTTGTCTGTTTCCTCTCTTAGCAAGAACCCACAAAGATAGCTCAAGCCCTTGATGATGAAAGATGGGTTGAAGTAATGCAAGAAGAGCTGCTTCAGTTCAAGATTCAAAAAGGTTTGGACACTAGTTGACCTACCTTATGGCAAGAAGGCTATTGGTATAAAGTGAGTGTATAGAAATAAGAAAGATAAAAGGGGTATAGTAGTCAGAAACAAAGCCAGGCTAGTAGTACAAGGATCACTTGAATGATGAGGATAGTACTGCTTGCCTAACAGTTAATGAAATTTTTGAAAACCTTGCACTGATGGGATATGAAATAGCTTCTGACAAATTAACTTTTTACAAAGGTTTATTTTCTCCTCAGTGGAAGTACCTAATACATACTATCCTTCATTGCTTAAGCTCAAAATCTACTTCATGGGATCAATTTTCTACAAATTTGGCTTCTGCAATTATTTGCTTAGCAAAGGGTCAAACGTTTAATTTTTCTAAATTAATTTTTAATGGTATGTTAAGGAACTTAGATCTAAAGAAGTTTTTAATGTATCCAAGGTTATTGCAATTATTCTTGAATATTCAACTTCCAAATTTGATGATACCTTTTAATGATATTTATGAAACACCAAAGCTTACTAAAAAGGTTTAAATATGAGGAAGCCAGGAAAAGGATTTTCAGACAGAGTCACACAATTGTTTCAAAATATGTTGGCTCCTCTAATAGTAGTTTGTGAAGGTTCAGAGCAACCCACTGAATCTCAACCCACATCTTCTACTGCTCCTCAATAAATTTTAACTCAAGTTGCTACTGCTACTGCATCACAACCACTAAAAGACCCAAACACGTATAGGAGAACCAAAAGAGGTCAGAACACCAAGGTACCTCAGTCTGGTGGTTCCCTTAAAAAGGTTGGTGATGAGGCTATCAATGAGGAGATGCTTGATAATGTGGAAAGGGCTATCACTACTGATGCTAGCTTAGATGCAGCACAGGACAGTGATAACATCACTAAGACCCAATCCACGGCAACACTTAATGAGCCTCATCCTCAGGGAGAAGGTTCAGGTAGTGGTCCCTGGTGCCAAGAAACCATAGGGGGTGCTCCTGCTCAGACTAGGTCTGAGAGAGTGCTTAAACAGCCTATTGAACCACCTCTCTCAGAAGGTCACACATCTAGAAGTGGGGAGGGCAGGATGGAACATCAATTTGAATTGATGGCTAATGTACCAATTACACCCCATGATTCACCTCTCCCAGGAGGTTACACACTTGGAAGTGATGAGGGTAGACTGAAACTACATGAATTAATGACTATGTGTACACAATTATCAAAATAGGTGCTTGACTTGGAGAAAGAGAAGGATGCTCAAGCTGTGGAGATCCTCAAACTAAAGAAAAGAGTTAAGAGATTAGAAAGAGAAAGGAAGTTAAGCACCTCACAAACAAGAAGGAGAAAATATAGACAGGTTAAGTCTTCAGATGATGATTTAGATGAGGAGGATGCATCCAAACAGGGGAAGAAAAATGACAAGACCAACCCCATGATTTATGAAAGTGACTTTGATGGATTTGATGATGAGACCGTTGATGCTGCTACAACTGGAGTTAGTACCGCGAGTGCACCAGTTACTACTGTTGGTGTAGCTGTTAGTACTGGTGAGCCTAGAACTCCACCTACAACAACAGTCTTTGATGATGAAGATGTTACTATGGCAATGGCTCAGACTCTAATAAAGATGAAGGAAGAAAAAGCTAAAGAGAAGGGAGTTGCTTTTAAAGATGTTGAAGATTCTTCCAGACCTGTCAGATCAATAACTACACTTTAACCTCTTCCATCCATTGATCCTAAAGACAAAGGTATCCTAGTTGAAGGAGAACCTGTCAAAGTAAAAAGAAAAGATCAAGGGTTAGCTCAAATTGAGAGTGATGCAGAGTTAGCTTACAGATTACATGAGGAAGAATTGGTTGAAATAGAAAGGATACAAAAAGAAAAAGCAGCACAAGAAGAAGTTTCAATGGCTGTAATCTATGAAGAGTATGATACTATTCAAGCCAGCATTGATGCTGATGCTTTGTTTGCTGCCAAGCGTCAACAGGAAGATAGAGAGCAGTATACAATTGAAGAAAGAGCAAAGTTTTTGGCAGAAACAATAGCAGCACAAAGGAAGTTTAGAGCTGCTCAAAGGGCTGCAGAGATCAGAAGTAGACCACCTACCAAAATACAATTGAGGAATCTGATGATGACTTATCTGAAGAATATGGGTGGTTACAAACACAGTCAACTGAAAGGAAAGACTTATGAAGAAATCCAAGGATTGTATGAAAGGAAACAAAAGTTCATACATGATTTTATCCCTATGGATTCCGAAAAAGAAGAAATGAAGTCAATGGAGCCTTAGAGTGAAGGAAAGAAAATTAAAAGATTGAAAAGAACTGCAGGATCATATGCAACACAAAAGTCACCCAAGAAACCAAAAGTAATGAAATCTGTAAAGAATGTTACAAAAGAAGAAGCAGCAGAGTATGAGAAGGAGAAGGAAGAACTCAGGTTAAGCTTAAAGATAATTTCTGGTGATGACAGTGAAGTAAACTATGAACCACTATCCATAAGATTTCCAATTGTGAATTGGGAATATAAGTTGTTGGGAAATGTTGATGCAAAAGACATGTATGTTTACAAATTAACCAGAGCTAGTGGAAGTTTAAGCTATCATGGAGACATGCATGCCTTCTTAAGAAGACTTGATAGGAAAGACTTGAATGACCTATACAGGTTAGTTCAGGAAAGGTTTCAAGATCATCCTCTTAAAGGACATGATTTGTTGCTTTGGGGAGATCTAAGGATGCTATTTGACCCATATGAAAAAGATAAACTATGGATGAATCAACTGGATTGGAAATTGCTGAAATGGAAGTTGTATGAAAGTTGTGGAGTTCACACTCTGTTTATGGATGGTACACCTATGGAGATTAATATGCTAGTAGAGAAAAAGTACCCACTGATCAAGGAATTATTAGAGAAGATGCTGAACTTGCAGTTAGAAGCTGAAGAAGAAAGTACTATGGCATTTGAGCTTATCAAGTTCATCAAATCAATGCTTGAAGAGTAGTAAAATGTTTGGATACATCCTCCTAATGACCAAGATGCTTAAACTGAAGAAACTTGATGATTGACAAGTAAATATCAAGTTTAGGGGAGGATTGTTGGGAATTTTGAGTTACTACTGCCAGTACTACTTTACTACTGCTGGTTCAAGATTATACTGTTGCTAAAGACTGAAAAAATAAACTAAGTAGTTAGTACTGCTAGTTATATTAGTTAGTACTGTTAGTACATTGTTAGTACTGCTTAAGTGATATGCATGAGATATATTAGGAATAGATATGCATTATCATTGTACGCGTTTTGTAAGCCTATTAGGGTTTCCTTAGTGTATAAAAGGAACCCTACGACATAGTTAGAATTATCAATTCATAGTTAGTTATTCTGTAACCTAGGCAGAATATTTGCAATCAATATATCTAAAGTTTTTATTATTCTTTGTTCTTCTTTGTATTACATGTTAGATTCCGCATAACTTGTAGTATTCACAATCATAGTTTCTCATATAGTTAGTTTGGATTTATTCAAGTTAACTAAGCTCTAACAGGCTAGAAGATCTGTTTATTGGGACTTCACATTAATCGTGTTAATTGTATCAAGTCTTTGATGGCTTTGTGCATCAAATCTCCAATTCATTACATGTTTATAGGTTTATTACATTGACACATCACTTACACATCATCAACTTACGTTTATTAGCAAAACACCTACAATGCATTAAACCATACACAATTTAATAAACTTCCCAATACACAAATGGTTAATCAATGTGTTCATAGACAAGTAGTTGCAAAAAACAAAAATATATCAATTTAATATAGTTGTATCATGTGTAATGGAAGTGTGTTCAAGACAAGTGATTAATCAATGTACGAAATCATGAGTTTATACTTTAGAATCTCAAAAGGATATTAATGTTGCTGATAAAAAGAGAGACACTACTCTTGCTCTTTCCTTCCATCGTTCTCCTAGAGGAGGGGCTGAAGAGGAACAATTTCAGATCCTTCGTTCACGAGTTCATGATATTCTTCTTCCTCAGATGTGCGATCGTTGGGTGTGGTTGTTGGTATCTTCGGGTGAGTTTCTTTGTTAAATCGGTTCGAGACTACATTGATGATATCCTCCTCCTAAAAGAGCCCGTTCAGACTAGTTGGGTTAAGGTTGTGCCTATAAAGGTGAATATTTTGTCTTGGAGAGTTTGGTTGGATAATATTTCTACTCGCTTTAATCTCTCGTCTAGAGGTTTGGAGATTCATTCTCTTTCGTGCCCGTTATGTAATGTGTTGGTAGAATCTACTTCACATCTTTTCTTCTCTTGTTCCTTGGCTCAACAACTGTGGAATAAAGTGTTTCGTTGGTGGGATATAGATGCTTCTGATTTTCTTTCATATGATGAATGGCTCACTTTGCTCAAAAACATTCGGATGCCTAAAGGTATAAAATACATTTTTGAATGTGTTTGTTACGTGATGTGGAGAGTCTTATGGCGCTTTAGAAACCAAACCTTGTTTGGTAACACTCTTCCTAGACGCAACATTCTCTTTGATGATATTATTCGTTTGTCTCATATGTGGTGCTCGAGTCGTTGTAATTTTAGTTTAAATTGGGTGACTTGGATGAAAATCCTTCTTATTTTAGCTTATAATTTTTTCTAACTTCTTGCTTATTTTTTAATAAATTTACCGTTTAAAAAAATCAATGCATTAATGATGTAACAACTCACAATGCATTGAATAGTGACTCAATTTTCTAGTATACGAGGCATTCAAACCCGTGCGATGCACACGGGTTGTGTGCAGTAGTTGTGTGCGTAATGTGTTGACGTCTAAGGTTGTTTGAAAATTAGTTTTAAACGGATGAATCCGTTTGTGAATGTAATAGAAAATAGGTTAGTTAGAACGGAATACAAATAATGAAATGCAGTTTTCTTTATTTAAATTAGTAACATCATACAATTTAATAGTCGAACAAAGCAAGGCCTGAGCGATACATTCAACACTTGCTGCAGTAGCACACGAATTGCAGAACTTTTAGAAATGAAACATATCTATGGGATTTCCTGAAGGCGCTGGAGTTGTTCATCACCAAGAACCACAATACTAGAAATGTTGTCAAATGCTTTTGTATAACCTGAAAAACCATAAGCCAAACACCCACGTCGTCAAGAAACACTAATATATCGATACAATGGGACATAACTGCATATTACAGGTTTCGACCACATATTGACACATCTTCCCCCACTCTGTCCAAATATTTGCGGTACCCGACATAGTATTTTTATTCAGTTAGGTAATGGATCCGAACAGGTTTGGGTGAAAGTCTGTGAAATTGTAGAAATTTAGTTCAATGCTTTCGTAATTTATGTAAATTCAGATTCTATAGATTAAGAATAAATGATAATAACATTAACATATATTTAATTATAAAGTCTAAAGTTGCTAATACTTTCAAAATTAATTACTACTAACTGCTGAGCACACATGAACTTTTACTTTAACCCTTTCCAAAATGCATATCCTTAGTACTACTAAAGTTATATAACATTTTAACCTGCCTAAAGCTTGGAAAATTCTGAAAACTAACATATGTGCCTGAGATTTTGGATATGCTAGTACGTAAACAATTATCCATAAGTGATTATTTGACCCCACCCTCCTAAGATAATCTGTAGCATAATTTGTTTTTATGTAACCTTGTTGCTTTAAGTGTCCTTCGACGCTATACTTAGGTTTAGTTGGTTTTATATGCTATACTATTTTCTTGAAAGTGTTTGATATTTTATATTCTACAGGCTGGTTATGTTGGTGAAGACGTTGAATCTATGTTACAAAGATACTTACGGTATGCCTTTCTTTTATTCTTATTACAATTTATTATGCAAGGGTCGTATAACCATTTTGTTTTTGCCTAGTTAATTTTGACTTTTGCTCGTTAATCACATTATTTGCAAAAGACCAACCCTTTCCACCTATAGAGGAAAAACAAAGTTTTAGCTTTTACCTTGTAGTTGATTTTTGGCTTTTCTGTTTTTGAAGTAAAAAAATCCTTGTAAACCACTGATGGGAGTGAATCAGTTGGGCATGTTGATGAACTATCGCCGAGCATAGATGGAATCTTCCTCGCTCCATTATGCATACGATATGCAGTCATTTTATTTCATAACAGGAACTGTAATAGATATATTATTGCACCTGGGAATACTTCGAGCAAAAGGCACAAATTGAACAGATGTACTTTGAGCAAATGGCATTTTGGTTGATAAGTCGGGTTAAAACATTATTGATATGTGTGAAAACACATATCCGTTTTATATCGAAATAACCCATAAAAGACAAAATTATGCTTAAAATGCTTATATATTGTTTGTTTTGTCTTTGTAATTGTATAGGTACGAATATTGCAAAAATCTTAAGAAAACGGTCAAAACCAGATAAACACAGACACGGGAAAGGATAAAGAATACAAGAGCTGGGAGAATGCTATCAAAGGTCAACAAAAGTCAAACCTTGGTCAACCAAAGTCAACCACTAAATGACAAAAACCCAAAAATTCCAAATCAGTCCCTCAAAGAAAACCAAATTGCAAAAATGGTCCCTAAACCCTAACGGTGTTAACTCTTTATATGTGTGAAAACACATATCCGTTTTATATAAAAAATAACCCATAAAAGACAAAATTGTGCTTAAAATGCTTGTATATTGTTTGTTTTGTCTTTGTGATTGTGTAGGTACGGATATTGCAAAAATCTCAAGAAAACGGTCAAAACCAGACAAACACGGACACGGGAAAGGATAAAGAATACAAGAGCCGGGAGAATGCTATCAAAGGTCAACAAAAGTCAAACCTTGGTCAACCAAAGTCAACCACTAAATGACAAAAACCCAAAAATTCCAAATCAGTCCCTCAAAGAAAACCAAATTGCAAAAATGGTCCCTAAACCCTAACGGTGTTAACTCTTTAATATAAAAAGAGTTAACACCCGTTAACTCTTATATAAACCCAAAACACCCATGGCCCAAGATATAAGCCCAAAGTCCCGAATATAAAAAACCCGGGTCAAAGCAAAGTCAAACTCCCACCCCTTATAGAAAAAATTACGCGGGAAAAGAAGTTGTTACTATTCACCTTCTTCTTCAATTAACCTCGTGCTTAAAAGAGAGGGTAAATCAAAATTGGCTACGTGGCTCATCAATTCAAGTGATAAAGGACACCTTGGCAGAGTATTACATCACCAAACGCTCTCATTGGTTAAAACCCACAAGGAGAATGCCACGCGGATGAAGAAAACACACCAAGGGCTAGATTTTTGTACTAAAGTACGTACAAAAGAAGCACAAGAGGGTCAAATCACGGATTGCCACGCTGGCAATCCGTGTGCTCACCAAAGTGATCCAACGGCTTAAGATAGAGATCCAATGATTGACAAGATTGAATGGACGAGATTGAATTAGGACCTAGAAGCTTTTCTGAAGGCTATATAAAGCCTCTCACATTCACACACGGGACTATGAAGTTTTTAGCTTTTAAATTTTTTAGTTAAATTGTAATTTTTAGCTTTTAAAATTTAAGCTTAAGTAGTGTAATTTTTCCAACTTATTGTACTCTCACTTTCACCTTATTGTAATCAGTTTTAATGTTAATGAAATTCTCCTTTGTTTTTACCTAATCCGTTTTGCCTTACAAGTTTTTTTTAATCCTTAAATTCTCATGTTACTGTTTGATAAGCTTCTAATAAGCTCAATATAAGCTCTTTGAGTCTCTAAGCTCAAATTGAGCTATTAATAAGCTCTTAATATACTTAAACCAATAAAATCAGTTTTAATACCTTTGCTTATGGATTTTGAGCTTTTGGATGATAAGCTTACAATGGAAGAGCTTATGGGACCTTACTAGCTTATCCTTGTGATAAGCTAGAGCTGTTGAAAGCTCTTGTGAGCACTATTGCCTTTGTTTAGCTAAGGCTTTTGTAAGTTCCCTTTAATTTTCAAGTATCTTAGCTTTAATTTTGCATATGCTTATATTCTGCTTATAGTCTAGCTTATTTGTGCTTAAATCTGTCTAATTGTGCTTATTAAATATGTTTGAATATCTGTTTTTAAGTTTTATAGCATAGATCTTAAATTTCTTAGTTTAATTCATAAAACTGTCAAAAACTCAAAAAAAATATTAGCATAGTTCTTAGTTCTTTGTCTCTGGCTTATTTGCTTATTAAAATAAGATCATTAGGTTTGTCATAAGCTATTTGTTATCTGGTATTTAGGATTTAAGCTCTTAATTTCATTTTCATAAGCTAAAATGGTTTTGAGTCTAGTTAAAGGGGTGTTTGGCACAGCAGTACTAACTACAAGTTAGTACTGCTTGTGGCCTTTTGGTCTTTAAAATTTGTTTTTAATCTCTCATATAAGTCTGTTTTAGGTAGTTTTATTAACAGGTATAGTAGTTTATTTAGGATTTAAAAGGTTAGTCTAGTAAATGTTCAAGTCTGTTAGGTTTAGTTTGCATTATAAGCTCTAATCATTTCTAGTGTTTGCATTAGATGTTATTAGCTTAAGTTTTGAGTTTTGTTAGTGTTAAAATTAGTTCATCAAGTCTGCATTAGCTAGTCTTTATCTTTGGTACATATGCATGTCAACTGCATCAGCAGTGTTAAAAAGTATAAAGGTCATTTTCTAGCTTCATTTTCAGTAGGATAAAATAGGTGTTAGGTTTTAATTTTCAGCCTAAAAGTAGCTTATATAACATAGTTTACAAGTTTGCAATTAGTTTTTAAATTCTAGCTTATTTTGTCATCTAAATTTAAGCTGCAAAATTGCCTTTTGTCTTTTCATTTTCAAAATAAAACTCAGCATGATTTAAGTCTTAAGTCTGTTTTCATAGTGCTTTTTCATTAAGCTAATTTGTTTCAAAATCATTTTCAGAAGCATTTTTAGGAAGCTTATTAGTTATAGAATAAGCTTGCATAAGCCATTTCCCCACAAGGATCCAAGAGCTTATCTAAAAATAAGCTCAAAGATCCCTGTAGGGACTGTTTGGGTCTCAGGATTTGTCAAGTGCTTATTTCAGTTTTCTATAGCTTATTTTCTTAAAATTTGTTCTTAAATTAGCTTATTAGGTTAGTTTAGTTAGTCTATAGTTTATTAAGTCCTTGTAAGCTTATTCTAGTTTTGTTTTAGTTAAACCAAAAGTAACTAAGTCAGTAGCTAATAGCTGTTTCATAGGGCTTTTTCTTTGCTTATCTGTTTTTCAAAATTAATTTGGTTTGCAATTCTAAGTAGCTTATTAGCTCTGCTTTAAGTAGGTAATAAGTTTCTTGGCCTAAGGATCCACTTATAAGCTTAAAATTAAGCTCAAAGTCTGTCTAAGGGACTGTTTGGTTTTCAGTTTTCTATAAGTGCTTATTTCAAATTTCTAGCTTATGGCTTGTTCTTTGTGCTTATTCTTGTTCATTTAGCTCTTTAGGTTAGTATTAGCTTATTAGTAGTATAATTTGTCATAAACTTAGCTTATTGTGGTCTTTTAGATTATTAGTTTTAGAAAAAGAACCAAAAAAATGAAGTTAAGTGTTTCTGTCAAGTTATAAGCTGTTTAACAGCTTATTTAGGGCTTTTCATAAAAAGTTTCTTTTATTAAAAGTGCTTATTTTTAGCTTATTTACAACTTTGCTTTTATAAGTTTTCAAAAAAAAGGGGAAGGTGGAAATCGGGGGTGAGCAAGGCTCGAACCCCCGACCTCAACACCCTCAACCCTTTTATAACACACACCACACACCTCCACTACCAACGCGCCCTGGGGACTTTTTCATTAAACCTTTGCAAAATCTATTTCTTATATACGTTTTCCCCATTTTAGCTTATAAGCTGTTTTTAGCTTATTACACAGCTTATTCGATAAGCTGTGTAATCAAGCTTATTTTTTCTAGGTTCTAATTAGTTCAAGCTATTTTCTGTATTTTTTCTAGAATTTTTATAATCAGTTTAGTATTTTTAAACATTTATTTTCATTAAAAACTTTAAAAAATCATAAAAAATAGAAAAATAATCAAAAAAATATAATTCTTTTTTAGAAAATTTTCTTTTATTGTAAAGTTTCTAGGAAAATTAGTTTTGCTTTCGTAGGGTTTAATTTGCAAAATTTTGATTTTTAAAGAACGGGATTTGTTCCCGTTCTCATTTTTCGTGTTTTAAAGCTCATTTCAACTCCGTTTTTGTTCTAGTTTTCTTTAAACTTACTTTTTAGTCAATTAGAGTCTATTTAAAAAGAAAATTTCAATTTATGTTTAATTTTAGAAATTTAGGGTTTTTAACTGCCGTTTAGGGTTCCCGTTTTGCATTTTTAGTTAAAGTTTAATTTCCCGTTATTTGTTTTAGTGCTTAATTGTTAACATTTGCTTATTTTAATTTGTAGAAGTAGATTATCAAATCAATCTTGGTTTCCAATTCAAATCATTGTCCGAACAACAAACGTGGTTTCAATTTCACAAATCGTTGGGGAATAACGACCCGGGAATCATACTTCCCGGTTAATATACGTATTATATTATATATATTTGTGAAGATTTTCCTTTTTACCTTTGTCCTCAAGGGTAATTTGGTAATTTTCTATCATATTATATATTTTATTATTACGTGTGTTGATTTCTACGAATCAATTATGTAGCCCATTTTGAATCACACACATATATACATTATGTGACCCAACTATGATTGTCAAATGGCATATAGAATTCTGTAAATACTTACCATCAATGTACTCCCTTGTGCCGTCTTGAAGGTGACGAATCCACTAATACAGAGACAAACATATCAATGTCACGTAATCTGATAAAACTAATTGAATATTTTGGCTAAAAACTTGCATGTTTTTATACCTGAAACATACATAGCGATGTCCCACACACTGGAAATCGACAACCTAAAATTTTACCTCATGGTTTTGCATCCCAATCCGTTCACTTCAAGATCTCACATTATCCTACTTGATGTATCAGCAGGTCATTCACTTGAGATATAAATTCAAACAACAAACGTATCAAACAACAAACTTAAGATTCTACCTTTCAATTCAGAGGGTAGTTTTTATCAAGCGGTTGGTGTTCTCAAGATTTAATTCACTGTTGTTTAAACCTGAACCATAAATATAAGATTTTACATTTTCCATTTTAAAAAATAATGTTGTTTGTTATATTCAAGAAATGAGAATGGAAATAAGAAAAATCATTATAAATCAGATACATAATTCATAACCAGACATAGTTTATTTACTCACGAATTTCAGAAATATGAGTGTTTTCATTACGGCCTCTACGACCTGGATTCATACACATGTATTCCATTGCCAACACATCGTTACAAATAGATGGCAAATTGCTTTCATGCTGAAGACCCACTTTTGATGCTGCAACATGAACATAACAATGAGAACCACAAATACCATTAATGTATATACGAAAAGCAGAAGTTACGAAATGTGAACTCACATACCGGAACCCTCACCTATGCTTTGTTTCTTAGAACTACTACCCACTTCCAACACATCGACTGAATCATACCTCAGTTTTCTTTTGGTTCTCACAGAAGGAACAACGGATCGATATGGAGCATCCACTTCCAATGCTGCAACATGAACAAAACCACAAATACTATGAATATACGTATGAAAAACAGGAACTACAAAACAGATACTCACATATATGTTCAGCAGTTTGAGCGCCGATATTCAGTTCACAACATTCAACATTAGCCCGTGTCTTGCCTAAACTGATGACAACACTTGCAAATATAGGAACGAAAGAATCGTGACGTATAGTTGGATGTTCGGTATGACGCCCTTGAACACTCTGACCCTTAGTAACATTACCATAACCCTCACTAACACTACCAGAACCCTCACCTATGTTTTGGTTTCCTAGAACTACTACCCAGTACATAATCTGCTTATGTGTCTGCTCATGTGTCTATAGTTTTTAAATAAGCTCCTAACCATATTACATATATTTGCCATTAAAGCGGTCGAGCAGATTTGTTGTAACTTGTGGAGGTACACATTCCTTATAGAAAATATCCTGCCACCATGGGCAATGGTTTATCGCGACAACATTCAAGAGTAAGTTTTCACAAGCTGTCTGCAGCTAAATTCAATCCAGGAAATACAATTCTAGACCTCTCGATGGATTGCAAATCCAATTCGACCTCCTGGTTTTCCCTCCGATTCAAAACAATCAAAACGTTATCAATCAAATCAGGAAATAATATCAACCAAAATCGGGGAACCAATTTTAATCAAAACTGTGGAAATAACTTCTACCAAGGACAAGTTTATCAACCTCCAACTAGTCAATCACCGGTTTACCAAGCTCACCCTTTATCAAGCTCTAGCTCCGCAAATGCAAGGTGTTTCAAAGACCGATTATGAGAATTATGTCAAGGCTAATGATGCAATATTAAGGAATATGCAAAATCAAGGCCAAGGTTCGAAAACCAGATGACAAATTTAACGAAAATGCTCTCTAAGTTCGTAAATTCCAATATCGCTTTGTCTTCGAGTTCAGGTTCTCTTCCAAGTAACACCGTTACTAACCCGAAGGAAGACTTGAAGGGTATTACTACCCGAAGGGGTGTTGTTTATCAAGGACCTACGATTCCTACTACTTCTTCTCCTAAAGTAGTGGAACGTAGAACCAAGGTGACAAGGGACATAGTTTTTCCTACTAATAACGGAATTACCAAAGACGTCCAACTTTTGGTTGTCCCAGTTGAAAACCAAAATCCGGTTTCCGAGCCAGTTGATGCCCCCGTTAATGCGCCGATGCCTAACCTAAAACCGTCGATTCTTTATCCTTCAAGGTAAAATGATGAGAAGCGCCGTGAAAACGCTAACGAACAAAAAGAGAAATTCTATGAATTCTTTAAAGATATGAGTTTCGAAATTAGCTTCGTGGATGCTTTGACTCTAATGCCCAAATTTTCTTCAACTCTTAAAACCTTAATCAAAAATAAAGAATAACTTAGTGAGATGGCTAGAACCCCTTTGAACGAACATTGCTCGGCGGTCATACTTAACAAGTTACCCGAAAAACTTGGTGACCCCGACAGATTCCTTATTCCATGTAAATTTCCCGGAATGGATGAGTGCTTAGCCTTGGCCGATCTTGGCGCAAGCATAAATCTCATGCCATTTTCCGTGTGGAAAAAGCTCAACCTTCCAAACCTGACTCCGACGTGCATGACACTAGAACTAGCGGACAGTTCAATCTCTCGACCGATCGGTATTGCTAAAGATGTCAACGTTAAAGTTGGTGTATTCCAGTTTCCAGCCGACTTCATGGTCGTAGATTTTGAACCAGACCCTCGAGTACCTCTAATTCTCGGGAGGTGTTTTCTATAGACCGGTCGTGCTTTGATAGACGTGTATGAAGGTGAATTAACCCTTCGAGTTGACAATGAGGCCATTACTTACAATCTTGATCAAACTTCGAGATACTCGGTTAATTACAATGATATGACGGTGAACCGAATCGACGTTGTTGAATTAGCTTGTGAGGAGTATTCTCAGGAAGTTCTAGGATTTTTTGACGTGATTGCGAGTGGCAATCCCACTCCCGGATATGACCCGATAGTTTCAAATTCTTCTCCGACTCTCACTCCTTTCGGGGATAGTGATTTTCTCCTTCTAGAAGAAACTGATGCTTTTCTTGCTCTAGCCGACGATCCAACTTTACTGGAAGTTGATGAATCATATTATGACCCAGAAGGGGACATTCTTATTCTCGAAGCACTCCTTAATAGTGATCCTTCACCTCCTCCGAACCAAGGAAATTATTTGCCGGAAAATAAAAAGGAACTTAAAATTTGTGAAGCCAAAACTGCCAAATCTTCAATTGATGAACCTCTCGAGGTCGAACTTAAGGACTTACCGCCTTATCTCGAATATGCATTTTTGGAAGACAACAACAAGTTGCCAGTTATAATTGCCAAAGATTTGAGTGTCGATGAAAAGACCGCTCTCATAAAGGTTCTAAAGTCCCGAAAGCAAGCCATTGCTTGGAAACTCTCCGACATAAAGGGTATTAACCCGGAATTTTGTTCTCATAAAATTCTTATGGAAGAGGACTATGAACCAGCGGTCCAACATCAGAGAAGGGTTAATCCAAAGATCCATGATGTCATTAAGAAAGAGGTTGAAAAACTTCTTGACGCTGGATTGATCTACCCAATCTCGGATAGTCCTTGGGTAAGCCTAGTGCACTGTGTGCCAAAGAAAGGAGGGATGACCGTAGTGACCAATGATGAAAATGAGTTAGTACCAACTAGACTTGTAACGGGATGGAGAGTTTGTATTGATTATCGTAAGTTGAACGAAGCCACCCGGAAAGACCACTTCCCTTTGCCGTTTATGGATCAAATGCTTGAGAGACTCGCAGGAAATGAATACTATTGTTTCCTCGATGGTTTCTCGGGTTACTTTCAAATACCAATCGATCCGAAAGATCAGGAGAAGACCACATTCACCTGCCCATACGGAACGTTTGCTTACCGCCGCATGCCTTTTGGCTTATGCAATGCACCAGGCACGTTCCAGAGGTGTATGATGGCTATCTTCCATGATATGATTGAAAAGACAATGGAAGTTTTCATGGATGACTTTTCAGTTTTCGGAAATTCTTTCTCTACGTGCCTTTCCAATTTAGAAAAGATGCTTAAACGGTGTGAAGACACTAATTTGGCTCTAAATTAGGAAAAAAGCCATTTTATGGTGAAAGAAGGCATCGTTCTTGGACACAAAATTTCAAAGAAAGGAATAGAAGTCGACAAAGCCAAAATAGACGTCATTGCTAAGTTACCTCACCCAACTACCGTCAAGGGTATTAGGAGTTTTCTCGGACATGCAGGTTTTTACCGTAGATTCATCAAGGACTTTTCAAAAATTTCTCGACCCATGACTCATCTCCTTGAGAAAAACACTCCTTTTATTTTCTCCGAGGAATGCATTCAAGCTTTTCAGACCTTAAAGAAGAAATTAACCGAAGCTCCAATTCTGATTGCCCCCGACTGGGACCAGCCCTTTGAGCTTATGTGCGATGCAAGCGACTATGCCATAGGTGCGGTTCTGGGGCAACGAATTGAGAAACACTTTAGGCCTATACATTATGCAAGCAAAACAATGACCGAGGCGGAATCGAACTACACCACAACAGAAAAGGAAATGTTAGCTGTGGTGTACGCTTTCGAAAAATTCCGGTCATACCTCATCATGAATAAAAGCATAGTGTATACGGATCATTCCGCCCTTAAGTACCTATTTAATAAGAAAGGGATAAGGAGAAGGGGGGGAAGGAGAAACCAGGCAAGATGCTACATGGGTTTCATCTTTTTTCTCTTCTTCAAGAATTCGATTTTAAAGTAATTGATACAAAGGGAGCCGAGAACTACGCGGCCGATCATCTTTCCCGATTAGAAAACCCGTATGAAAATGTTCTCGATCCAAAGGAAATAAACGAAAATTTTCCTCTCGAGACACTTAATATGGTGACTTCTCGTGTGCCAAGTACCAACGTGTTTTGTCAGACTATGTAAAATACCACCAGGGAATTTCAATGTCAAAGGAATGTCAACTCAGCAGAAAAACAAATTTTTCAAAGATGTCAAACACTATTTTTGAGACGAACCCTTCTTATTCAAAACCTGTGCGGATCAAGTGATCCGCCGTTGTGTTTCAGGCCAAGAAGCTGTCGACATCCTCACAACTTGCCATAGTGGACCCACCGGGGGACATTACGGTGCCAACTACACCGCCAAAAAGGTTTTTGATTCAGGATTTTATTGGCCCACAATCTACAAAGATGCCCATGAGTTAGTCAAAAACTATGACTCATGCCAGCGTCAGGGAAAAATTTCACAACGTGATGAGATGCCATAAAATTCCATCCAAGTGTGTGAAATCTTTGATGTCTGGGGCATAGACTTCATGGGACCATTTCTGTCATCTAGAGGAAATAAGTACATACTCGTAGCCGTCGATTACCTATCCAAATGGGTTGAAGCCAAGGCGCTCCCCACTAACGATGCTAGAGTTGTAGTTAAGTTTTTGAAATCTCTTTTTGCCCGATTCGGTACACCAAGAGCTATTATAAGCGATCGTGGGACCCATTTCTGTAATGACAAATTTGCTAAAGTAATGTCTAAGTATGGGGTCACTCATCGTCTTGCTACCGCTTACCACCCTCAAACGAGTGGTCAAGTCGAGGTGTCGAATCGTGGGTTAAAATGAATTTTAGAAAGGATGTATGTGGAGAAAACCGCCTCAAGTCCGATAGGCTTGATGACGCTCTATGGGCATTCCGTACCGCTTATAAGACACCAATTGGTTGCACCCCTTACAAGCTCGTGTATGGAAAGTCGTGTCATCTACCTATCGAATTAGAGCATAGAGCGTATTGGGCATTAAAACATGCTAATTTCGATCTTAAACCGCGGGCGATCACCGTAAGCTGCAACTTAATGAACTTAATGAGCTTCGTGATCAAGCATACGATAATTCTTTGATTTATAAGGAGAGAACGAAGAAGCTTCACGACTCAAAGATCAAAAACCGCATTTTCAATGTTGGTGATCAAGTCTTGCTTTTCAACTCTCGTCTAAAGATATTCTCGGGGAAGCTTAAAACTCGATGGTCCGGCCCTTTCACTATAACCAAAGTTTTTCCATATGGCACTGCCAAATTATCTCACTCCGACGGATCAAACTTCAAAGTGAATTGCCACCGACTTAAGCACTACTTCGGAGGGGACACACCACCCATGATTGTCTCGGATCTCCAGACTTTCCCTAAGGACAAATGAATTCAGGGATCGAGTCAAGCTAACTTCTAATGTGTTGTGAGGAGGCTTGTACTCTTCCGATCTTTGTGTTTGTTGTTTGTACTTGTGATTGTTTGCAGGATTGACCCAAATTTTCTGAAGACTCTCGTGTTCGGTGTTTTGTCCCGGTTCACTCGAGCTTCCTAGCCTTTGCTTGCTATTAGTTTGGGGAAATCCGATATCCTAAAGATTTTTATCGACTAACATTTATCTTATAACAAACTTTATAATGTCCAAAGATTTTGTGATACTTTCTTCATGGTTCGTTATGCAATTGACCTTTTGAGTTCTAGTATGGTAGTTAATCTTAGGCTAGGAAACATTGAGGACAATGTTTGATTTTAGTATGGGGTAGTATATCTTCGATATGATTTTTACCTACCTTTGTCGTTGTTCTCACGTACCCCGTTTTCCCACCAAAATCTTCAAAAAGATGAAAATTTTAAAAATTTTCAAAAATAAAATAAGTGTTTTTTTTACAATTTTGACTTTCTTGCTGGGTAAAATAAGAATAAATTTTGACCCGATCGAGCGTGTTGAGCTCTAGCTTGTTCCTTAAACTTTTAGGCTAAGCGTTCGCGATTTTCGTAAAGAACAAAAAATGATAGAGTTAAGTATGAGTAGGATGCTAAACAAGGATTAGTTGGAAATCTTAAGAGCTCATGTATGTAACTTGTTGTTTTTTTTCCCATAAGCTCTTAACCGGATTAATATACGTGCTGTTTTTGGAGATTAAACTTAAATCAACAATTTTTATGTAATATATAGCAAAAATTTTAGTCTTAGTTCAAATTTATACTTGAATTTTTCAAAAGAATCTTTTCTCCGGGGTGCTTCTCATCTCTCTCTCTCTCTCTCTCTCTCCTCTCTATATATATATATATTATATATATATATAATATAATATCTACATTATATATATATAAAAAACGATAAAAAAATGATAAAATGATAAAAAATATATATAATAATAAAAGCTGTGGGCTGATAAAAGTTTACTACCTCTTGCCGGCTCACAACCGATGTGGTAGTCTTCTAAAAGAAAGCCCATAGTAAGAATAAAAATCCGAGACTGATAAAAGTTTGCTGCATCTTGCCGGCTCACAACCGATGTTGCAGCCTTCTAAAAGGTCGAGGGTTACAATTGCATAAATGTTATGTTTAATATTAAGTTTGAATTAATAATAAATTCATTTGTTTAAATTCAAATATTGCCTTTAAACTTTGACTAATCTATTTTATAAGCAATGAATATTCGGGAACCTGAAGAGTTTTTAAAACCTAATTCCGTGAGTCCCGATACTAGTCTCTGTGGGGTGTCAAAAGCCTGGTCACTTAGCCGCAAGGTTGGGATGTGCCGAGACGAAAGTCGCTACATGGGATGATCTCGCCTTCAAACTCATTATTCTTGGGTGGAACGTAAAGCATAGTATGTTGCAAAACGTTGATCCATGGTTGAAATTCAAAATAGCACATTCACTTAAGATATAATAAATGTCGGGAGTGAAAAGTTCACAAGTTGCAAATATGAGTAGTGTTAGCATTTTTACTGATATTAGCATTTGATTTGTTTTAAATCCCCCCCCCCCCCTTTTTTGGGTTATTGGAGCAGTGCAAAAGTCGGGGACGATGATTTATCTTTATGGGCATTCTCGGATCGAAATGCATCTTGCTCTATGATCCCTAACAGTTATGGAAATAACAAAAGTCGAAATAATCTCAGTTATATATATAAAAAAAATGAATTTTTTTTGGGAAAATAGGGTGTTTTATAACTTGTGATTTCTTAACTCTCTCCACAAAAATCTTTGCTACTTTTCAAAGATTTAGTTTGGGGAAGTTTTGAGGTATTTGGTTATAGAGCATATAATATTGCGTGAGGACACGCAATCGCTTAGTTTGGGGAATTTTGATATGTGTGAAAACACATATCCGTTTTATATCAAAAATGACCCATAAAAGACAAAATTGTGCTTAAAATGCTTGTATATTGTTTGCTTTGTCTTTGTGATTGTGTAGGTACGGATAATGCAAAAATCTTAAGAAAACGGTCAAATCCGGACAAACACGGACACGGGAAAGGATAGAGAATACAAGAGCCAGGAGAATGCTATCAAAGGTCAATAAAAGTCAACCCTTAGTCAACATTGTTATCCCAAAGATTCACAAGCTAACAAGAATGATCCGGAGGTCGGGGAGGATTAAACAAATAGAAAGCCATATTATTAGTGAGAGAAAAGGGAAGATGTGTGTTTTCTAGAGAGAGAAACACACACACCTTATTACAAAATTATGAATCCTCACCCCTCCATAGAAGTATGAAGGGGATATATATGGCACTGGACACGATCTACTTACTACACTTGACATTTCTAGTCCCTGCGTGTCTCGCTAATATAAACTAATGTAATTCCGTATTAGCCGACATATTTTAAGGCTAACAATCTTCCCCCAATATGTGGGCATACGGAATTACTTACAATGTTCCTATCAAGTACAAATACAACAAAATAAAGTGACATCAAGCGCATCCATGCTTGAAGATGATGTCTTTTGTCTTCTAGTCTGATACTTGTACCCAGCTTGATCTCTTTGTCTTTGACTTGTTCTGGAACATTGTAGGTATACGCATGAGTTAGATTAACTTCCCCCCAATTCATGCAGCATGTCTTAAAAAGCTTTCTTTATAGACTCCTTTTTGGTGAAGTTTCTGAATCAGCTTCCCCCAAACCAACATCCCTATCTTGAGCAGATTCTGAAACATTGATGTAGCTTGAACTATCTTCTACTTGTCACTGACGTGCACATCGGAATTTTGTAGCAGTCAAACCACACCAACGACCACTGCTTCTTGTCATTAGGTCTTGGTGAATATTTGTTAGGGGGTGCATGCGAGAAATCAGCAACAATTCTTCTCACTTTTGCAGAATACTTCACAAACCATACTAAGTGAAGTACTATACACTACTTCCCCCTGGAAGTTGACATGGTAACATCAAAGTCAACTAAGTCTCGGATGTACACATTTTCCCCCATGATGGTTGCGAACTCTCGGAAGCATCATTGTCATGTACATCCATATACTCGAGAAGTTCTTGTCATAAGCACAAATCTTGATATACAAACGAATCAATACCCTCTTGTCTTCACAAACCATAGAAGGAGATGAAGCAAGAATCAAGAAAACTTGGTATAATCAAGGTCTTGTATATGAATGTCATTGAAGAGCTTTGAAGATTTTGCTTAGACCGTAAAGTATCGTTGTCTTTGAATAGCACAATAATACCCGTGAGAAGTGCTGATTACATCTTAACCTTTAAACTCTCTGGCATCCAACCTCGTATTCTTTCGGCTATTGTCGTGACCACTTGGTGAAGTAAACATGATATACCAAACTTGAAACGGAAGTAAAATCCCTTAAATTTGTTACTTAAGCTTGCATTGTTGTTGATTAAAGAACGGTGTAGAGAAATGGCACCGCAACAAATCTCTAAGTACTCTGTGCCCATCATCAAAAGTATCAGAAGTACAACACCTCTTGAAGTTAACCACTTCGACTTCTTCGTGTGACACTGAGCACTACAACGTAACTCCTTTAAGTAATAGTCATCCAGGTCTTCAACCATCCACCTTGACTTCTGGAAACTAGATACTTCAAGTCTTAATCATCTGTTTTATACGTTCAAGCAGGTTATCATTGAAATCATGCATCCAACCACCCCGATTTCAAGATAAAATAAGTAGATGCCTTCGTGAAATCCGACTTCAATCGCAAATAAGGGATACCAAATAAACTTCGTGATCACTTGTCATCGTAATCTGAATCTTTAGCCGTTTTGACATTTAAGTGAATCTTTTCAGGATCTTTTTGGGATTAAGTGTTGTTGTTTGTGTGGTGTGTTGTTATGGTTGATGTTTGTACCGAAAGTAAATCACCAAAATTGGGTCAATCTAAGGTTTTACTGCAGTTCCTAACTGCAGTCCCTTTTGATCACAATTTAAGTAGCTTAAGTAGGATTTATAAGCTAAAATTTAGTAGGATTGTAGCTTATATGTTAGTCAAGATAGATTAAAGCTTGCTTTTCAAATTCTAGCTTATTCTCTAGGGTAAACTAGCTTTTCAAATTCACAAAAATTCTAAAAACCAAAAACAGTAGTAAGTAGTTCTTAGCTTCTAATTTTAAATTTTTAGCTTATAAGTATCCTGTTTTTTATGTTTAGGATTCATTAGTTAAGTAGTAGAATGATAAGTTTTCATAAGCCTAGCTTCTGAAGTAGCTTATTGTGCAATTTAGCTTAATTAGTTTTTAAGCTTAAAGAGTTATTTCCTGAGTTTGGTATTTAGATCATTAGATTCAGTTAGCTTTTACTATAATTAGGTTATTTAGCTTATTAGACTTGCTTTCTAGACATTATGGATTTATAAAAAAAACAGTCCCTAAGGACTGTTTGGTTATTGGTTTTAATACTAGAGCTTATTTAGTTTTCTAGCTTATTACTTGCTTATTCTTAGTTCTATTTAGCTCATTAGCTTAGGTTTAGCATATAATAGCTTATTTAGGGCTTTTCATAAAAAGTTTCTTTTATTAAATTTGCTTATTTTTAGGTGCTTAAAAACTTTGCTTTTATAAGTTTTTAAAAATAAAAAAAGGGGGAAGGTGGAAATCGGGGGTGAGCAAGACTCGAACCCCCGACCTCAACACCCTCTACCCCTTTTATAACACCACAACACACACTCACTACCACTGCGCCATGGGGTCTTTTTCGTTATAGTCTTGCACAATTTAATTCTTATCCTCGTTTTAGCCCATTTTGTCTATAAGCTATTTTTAGCTTATTTCGTGGCTTATTCAATAAGCTGTGATCTCAAGCTTATTTTTCCTAGGTTCTAATTAGTATAAGCTATTTTCTGTATTTTTTCTAGAATTTTTATAGATAGTTTAGTATTTTTAAACATTTATTTTCATTAAAAACTTTAAAAAATCATAAAAAATAGAAAAATAATCAAAAAAATATAAATCTTTTTTAGAAAATTTTCTTTTATCATTAAGTTTATAGGAAAATTAGTTTTGCTTTCGTAGGGTCTAATTTGCAAAATTTTGACTTTTAAAGAACGGGATTCGTTCCCGTTTTTATTTTTCGTGTTTTAAAGCTCATTTCAACTCCGTTTTTGTTCTAGTTTTCTTTAAACTTACTTTTTAGTCAATTAGAGTCTATTTTAAAAAGAAAAATTTAATTTAGGTTTAATTTTAGAAATTTAGGGTTTTTGACTTCCGTTTAGGGTTCCCGTTTTGCGTTTTTAGTTAAAGTTTAATTTCCCGTTGTTTGTTTTCGTGCTTAATTGTTATCATTTGCTTATTTTAATTTGTAGAAGTAGATAATCAAATCAATCTTTGTTTCCAATTCAAATCATGGTCCGAACAACAATCGTGGTTTCAATTTCACAAATCGTTAGGTAATAACGACCCGGGAATCATACTTCCCGGATAATATACGTATTATATTATATATATTTGTGAAGCTTTTCCTTTTTACCTTTGTCCTCAAGGGTAATTTGTTAATTTTCCATCATATTATATATTTTATTTTTACGTGTGTTGGTTTTATACAAATCAGGAAAGAATCAAGTTTTGGATCCACACTCTCGTTTTACACTGGTAAAACAAAGAGACCAAAGCAAAGTCATTTGAAATCTTTCAAATATTCCAAATCAGAAATGCTTTCAATGCAAAACAAGAATGACTCTGCTTCGATCATCAACAAGAACGGAAGATTTTCAAACGAAGCAAAAACAAATTTTCAGAATGTTTCATCAAATGACAATCACAAATGGAAATCTTCTTCATCAACAAGATTTAAAACTCCACATGAAACACTGAGTTTCAAAAATCAATGGAAAATCAAAAGGAATTTTAAATCTCCGTTGATTCCACGAGAGCTGTTTTCAAATGAAACACCGCTTTCAAGCCCTTGTTGGAACGCAACATCTTTACATCGAATTGACACAACTTTAAAATGGTTTTCAAAACCATGGCAATACCCTTAGCAACCGTGCTTAAAAGGTTTCCCAAAGTTGTTTGTCAAAATTAGATGTCAATGGTTTGTAAATCAAATGTCAGATTGCAACCCTATCTTCAAATGAAGGAAGTGTACGTATCAATGCGCGCTTTTAAACCTTAAAAAAGAAAGAGAAAATCTCTGTTTTTGAGCAACAAGTATTCAACTTTTTCAAAAAGATTTTATAAATCTTTCAAAAGTTTGCTCACCAAAATGGCTTGTTATTAAATTTCAGATAACAACCCGGTTTTCAAATAAAAGAAAAGTGTACGTTTCAGTGCGCTTTATCTTTAAAAGAAGAGAAATCTTCTTTGTCCCCGAGCAATTTTTTATCAACATCTTTTCAAAAAGTGTGCTCGGACATACGATATCTAGTAAATTCAGGCGTAGGACTCGTTCTTCGAATAAATGGAGAAGTGTATATTTTGTACATATATCCTCTCACGGGAAGCTTTACAACTTCTCAACTTGAACTATTTCGATTACATACTATCGGATATTCTAAATCTAGAGCTCAAGTAAAATGGTATACAAAAGTTTGAACATAAATTTTCAAGAGTTATTCAAAAAGATTTTTCAAAATCTTTCAACTTGTGTGTTCAACATTCCCTTCGTTCACCCATTTGATATATTTTTGAGGGGGAGTATAAAGGAGAATGTTTTGAACAAATGAATAATAATTGCTTTGAAAGTAGTTGTGGTCAAGTGTGTTACTATCGATAAGCATGTAAATGGTGAAGATTGTGTCCGGTTATGACCGTTTCCTAAAATTAACTGGATGAGGAGTGAGCAATCTACTGACCATACGTTTTAGATATCAACATATTTTGACGCAACTTGTTTTTCAAATGTATTTCAAACATTCAGAAAGGTTCTAAATCATAATCATGCTATATCCATTTTCTCCAATGTGTTTTCAAAATCTCATATAGCTATTTTAATCATGCTAATCCATTGATATCAAAAATATCATATGGTATGCTATTTTTTAGAGGAAGAAAATTGGATTAAAATGTGATCAAGAAAGATAAATGCTTAAATGTGTGGAATAACAAAGTGATCTAAAAGACTCAAAGTGCAATCAACTCTTTCCTACATATATAAAATAATTTTGAATATCGATGCACATGTGTAGAGGGAGTATTTCTCAAAAAGTGAAACTTTCAAAGTGTTAAAAATTTTGATTTATATCAAACACTTTGATTGATTTTCAAATGGTTTTATCGTTTTGATCTTAATACCCATCAACCAACTACCTCACAATGATCAAAAATAAATAAGGTGGTAAGGTTAGGTATTATCTTATGATCCAACCAGAACCGAATGGATCTACCCAGGGACATTCCATAGAAAGAATAGAAGTCCTTAGGTATGATGGAGTTGAATGTGAATGGGAATAAGGTCAACTAAGGCATGAGCTGTCATCGGAACAATCACAACATGATGATAGTAATGACGTCTTGGTGGACATTGAAGGGGTTGAAGAATGAAAAAGAACTATATGGATAAAGGGTGAAAATAAAGAAGCCTTCCACAAAATTTAGGCAGAAACCGGGTCAATACATAATCTATCGAATATGACAAAGATGATATTTGGTATTGAAGAAAGACATCATGGACCCAGTGATGCTATGCACAACCCTTCCTAGCCACTCAAGATTCTATCACTCTGAGATTGTTGGTATCAAAAAGGTGGCAGTCTGCTCTAGCCCCCGATCACAAAAACCAAAACGTACTTATTGAGTCTAGAGCCAAAAAGAGATCAAATCATAAATCTCACATAGGACACAAAAGTACATTTGTATTAAACATCAAAGATACAAAAAAGTACAAGATTTGCTTATATGTCTATGTGATAGTGCATGTCTTAGTGACATTACCAAAACATTTAAGAGTTATACTTAAATTAAGTATTTCACAATGATTGAATGGAAATCCTACCAGTGCTAACATCAAGCCAACGTTGAACGTAGGTCACTAATTTGAAAATGAATGTTTAATAATTCAATTAGTGTTAACTAGTAATCTAAGTGATCTAGTAGTTATCATGTTTTTTCAAAATTTTGGAATTTGTTTTCAAAAAAAACACAAACAACATTTCCTTGATTTATTCAAGTGAAGTGTTGGAT
>BQNB010030459.1:12265-51740 GCA_026074375.1 Tanacetum coccineum
TTTTTACGTTTAGTTTGGGACTAGTGAAAAATCAGGGACGATAAATTTATCCATTCGGACATCCGTAGATTATTCTATGGGTACTTCTCATTCTATGATCCCAGTGTTGATAAAATAAAAGAAGTCAAACAGGTAGTTAGAAAAAAAAGAAAAAAAAGGGAAAATCCAAAAATATTAGGGATAGTTAGTGTACATATAAAAGTGGTGAAAACAGGACTTGTCGAAGCTATTGATTCTTTAGCTCCCCTTGACAAACACTTAGCTACTTTTCGAGGTTATTAGTCGAGGAGGATTGAGATTCTTAGTTTTCGTAAATGTTTACTTCATAACATTGCGTGAGGACACGGCAATACCTTAGTATGGGGGATTTTGGTATGTGCTTAAATACACATACCTTTTACCTTTAAAAACGAGCTAAAATAACCAAAAACGGACTTAAAATGCCAAATATATGCTTGTTTTGCTAATTGTATTGTGCAGGAACGGATAACTAAGAAAAGGACGAAAAACAAAGCCAAAACGACAAAACCGGACTCGGAATGGAAAAGACTGTGAAAGACAAAGCCAAATCGAAGCCGAAAAGTCAATCAAGTCAAAAAGTCAACAGAAAAGTCAACTGGTCAAAGTCAAAGTCAACCCAAGTCAACCCCGACAAATCCAAAAGTCATCAAATCAAGAAATATAAGTTTAAGGGTTGAAATTGCCAAATCCCTAAACCTATATTTAAAGAAGAAAAGAAGAGAAAAGAAGAGAAGGGCCAAACTGTCAATGTGGCAAAGTTACACTCCAAGGGCCCAAACTGCCATGTCCCTAAACTTGTATATCACAAGGACTTGTGATGCAATAAGTCTTATAACTTTTGGGGACTATTCCTGCCAAGTCCCCAAAAGTTTTAAACAACAAGGACCATGGATGCAAGTGCTCAACACACCATCAAGGGCTAACCTTGCCAACTCCACAAAACTTTTGCCTGTTATAACTTAAACAGACTTTCCCGCCCTTGTTTTCCCCCAAACCAACTCACGGGTGTAAAACCCCGTTTTTACCCTGTGTTTCTTCTCCACCACCATGGGTACTCACTTTCCCCCTCCTCCACTAACTTTCCTAGCTGTGAGATTGCCAAGTTGGCAATCCCACATCTCCCCAAGCATTTTTCGACGGCCAAGATTGATTTTTAATGAGATTGAAGGGCTAGGATGTGTTTGCTTTCCTCCCCCTCACACAACTAACACAAGGACTCAGCTATAAAAGAAGAAGAAGACAGAAGAACAAAGGTAGCAAGTTTTAATTTCAGTTTGTAATATTTTTTCGTATTTTTAAGCATTTTTCTCAAGTTTTTTAGCAATTAGCTTTAAGCACTTGTACTCTCTTTCTTTCAGCTTGTACTCCATCATTTGAGTAATATCATTTCAGTTTTCAAGTTTAAGTGTTCTTTGTTTTCAATTTTAAGCTAATTTTACTCAATAAGCTCTCAATAAGCTCATTTGAGCTTATTCTTGTTAATAAGCTCAAATTCAGTTTAAAACTTGTTAAAAGCTCTTAAATACTGTTTTCAGTCATTTTAGTTCATAATTGACCATTTGATTTCAAGTTTGGAAGCTTATGGAGTAATAAGCTAACAAAAGCTTATTGAGCTTATTGCCCAAGGTTTAGAGGCTAGGGAGCCACTTAGGTGTATTTTTTTAAGCCACTCACTCTACAAGAGTGGCTTTGGTTCTGAGGCAACAAAAAACCAAGGTTTCATTTCTAAATTTTCATTTAGCTTAATTTTTAGCTTAAGGCATTAGCTTATTTATTTTTAATTCCTGTTCAAATCTTTGCAAACTCATTTGTTTAGACTTGTTATTTATATGTTTTAAGTTTTCATAGAAAAAATGTGTGCAATCTCAGTTTATAACTTAAAACTGCCAAGTTAGTGTAATAAGCTAGCTGAGAAACTAGCTTATTTTTCTTAATAAGCTAGGACTTTTAGTGTTTAAGTAGTTCAAATAGGTTAGTATAAAATGGAGTAGATATAAGGTTTTGTCAGTTTAAGCTTTAAAAATAGATTTTAGATGAAAAATTAGTTGGACAGTTAGAGTTAAAGGGTGTTTGGCATAAGCCTTAAAAACGGGTCAAAAAGGTTTTGACTTTGGGTTAGGGTCACTTGGTCAGTTTAAGCACAAGTTTTAAGCTACTTTAAAGCTGTTTTTAAAACATTTTTAGTTGGAAAATTGTTTTTCAAAAGTATACAAACCTTCTTTGAAACTGTGAGACTTTTAAAGTCCCCACAAGTGCTTATTGAGATAAGCACTTGTGAATTTGAGTTAAAGGTTAAAAAAATGTGTATTTTGTGTGTTAAAAAACAAGCTGCCACAGTCTTTGGTCTTTTGACTTTGTGAGTCAAAAAGCACCAAGTTTTTGCTAGTGGCAGTTTTAAAAACCCAAAGACCCTTTTTCATTTAACAAAAAAAAATAAGCAAGTAAAGTGTGAGTTGATTTTAAAAAGCTAAAAATTTTGTGCACAAGTCCATAAAAGCACTGATGCACTATATCTGTTTTTTAGTTTCATTTCAATTTGAGCTTATTTGACAGTGCTTATTTTAAGCAGTCAAATAAGCCCCTTAAGTTTCATCTTAAATCTCCGCCTGGTGGTCAAAAGGGGAGATTGTAAAGCCCTTTTTCCTTGAGTCTTTTTGTGAATTTAAAGCCCAAGTTTTTGCTTATTTCAAGAGCTTATAAGCTCTTGTATAAAGACACTCAAAGATTCAGACTTTAGTTTAGCTTAATTTTTGGCTTATTTCTAAGGCCCAAAACTTAGGCTTTTACTGATTTTTGCAATGATTATGGTATAGGTACTGCTTAATTTCATTTTTTACTATTTAGGCTTATGTAATAAACTCTTTGTTTCCAACAGCTTATTTAGGATCATTTAGATAGTTTGTTTAAGTTTGCTTAGGACCTTTTTCCAAGCTTATTTTTCCAATGACTTAGTGTAATTTTTATTTTAATACAGAGCTTTATAAATAAGTTTTCTGTCACATTAAGTCTGCCTTCCGAACGAGCTTAATTAGTTTAGCTTTTCCTATTCATTTCAGCTATACCTAGGTCAGTTTAGACCGCTTTAGCCTTATTTAACCCCTTAGTCTTAGCTTATTTCGACCCAACAAGGCCAAAAGGACTTAGCATTTAATCCAAATAAAGCCTTCTTGTCAACATTAAAAATCTTATTTTTAAAGCTTAAATGCAGCTTATTTCATCCTACACAGCAAAGTTGTAAGAAGACCAAGTATGTTTTTTATAAGCCCCACGAGCTTTAACAACTTTTGCTTCTTTTGAGTTTTCAAAAAAAAAAAAGGAAGACACTCTTGCCCGGGTTGAGGCAAGACTCGAACCCGGGACCAAGTCGATACAGTCCGACCTTTTACACACAACAAAAAACTCACCGAAACGCGGTACACAACAGCGCTCTCCCGTTGGGTCTTTTTCGTAAAGACTCAATGGTCTTTGTATTTATGTATGTTATAGAGCTTTTAAAAAGAAGCCTATAACTGAAATAGCTTATTTTCGGGCTTAATTCTTTAAGCATATTTTTGTTTCTTCTTTATTTTATGTAAGGTTCATATAAAGTCTGAGTATTTTTTTTTGTAAATTTTTCAGAATAATTTTGTAATCGTTTAATATTTTTAATAGATAAATTTATTACTCAAAAGTTTAATTAATTCATAAAAAAAATACAAAAATTATCAAAAAAAAATATTTTGCTTTTTTAGAAAATTTCTTTTATCATCTAGTTTTGTAGGAAAAATTATAAAAAATTTTTCGTAGGTCATTTTTACAACTTTTCATCTTTTAAAAAGAACGGTCCGGTACTGGATTTTGTCTTGATTCTTTTTGGGTCAAACGAACTTCCGATTATCGTCTAACTTATTCATTCTTCGTTATTTGATCCCTAGAGTAGTTTAGAAGCAAAAATTTCTTCGTAGGGTTATTTTTAAAGAATTTAGGTTTTTCCCCCTTTGTTCGGGATTCGTGCTTTCGTTTTTTTTAGCTTAATTTCATAATTTTTAGGTTTTTCTTAAACGTTTTTGTTTGTTATTGTTGAACCAGATACAAGCACTAGAAATGAGCTAAACCAAATAAGCAATTAAAAGCACAAAATGGACAGATTTATAGAATTCTCAAACAAATCACTATTAAGCAAAAATTTAAGCATGAAAAATATTCAAATAGATATAATGAGCAATATTAAGCATAAATAAGCACACAATAAGCAGAATTAAGCAGTAATAAGCAGATGACATAAAAATAAGCAAAAATGTAAAATGAAGCTAACATTTTCCCTTTGCTAAAACAAGGACTTAAAAGAAATTCCTAAAAGCTCTAGGGACTCAGCTTATTGTCAATAAGCCCAATAAGCTCATCCATGGCTAGCTTTTCATCCAAAAAACTAAAAATCCAAATTTTGATTCCAATGACACATAAAACTCACAAAATCTATTACAACAACAACAACGATACCCAATCCACCAAGGCAGGGTATGGGGGAGGTGAAATGTAGACAGTCATACCCCTACCTTTGGGGAACCCGCCGGTAGGGAGACTGCTTTCGGGTAGACCTCCGGCTAAGAGAAAGGAGAGAGGGAAAGAATGAAACGATACCCCTTTTATTTATTTATTTATTTAATTTTTTTTTTGAAAGCAAGAAAGAGGCAAGAAAAAAGGCAAGAGAAGAAAAATAGAGCAAAAAACAAAAGGCAGGCAAAGGACAAAAGGCAAGAAATGAACAAAAGGTAAGCAAAGACAAAAGGCAAGTTAGAAGAAGCAACATGGAGAAGCGACGCAAACAATAAGATCTGACACAAGCATAGGACCACGGAAGTGAAGTAAAGCAAAAACAAGCAGGCAGGAACACGAACATGCAAAAGACAAAGAAAGAAAGGCATACAAAAGCATGGGAGCAAGAGGAGCACATAGGAACACATAGGAACACAAAGCAAAGAAACACTAAAACATAGCACAAAAAAAGACCTAGACGACACACAACACACATAGCACACAAGATCCAAACAAGCAAAAGACAAGGAAAGCAGAAACCGCAAAACAAAAGAGAAAGCATACCACATGGCGAAACAAAGCAAGAAACAAAAGCAAGATAAAGAAGGAAAGGGAAAAGGAGGGCAACAACGGGCAAAAAAGCAAAGCGCCAAGGCTAAACCAAAACACAAGGACCACGCGGCACACAACAACAAGCCTAGAAAGCAAAAAGGAACATAAACCAAACCTCTGAAAACCAGCCATCTAACCTCCTAGACTAAATCTAGCTCACCACCCGAACCTATCCGAAACTACAAGGGCACAAAAACCACCCTGGAAAAGAAGCAAAATACACAAGGCACGAAAAGCACAGCAAGGCAAGAAGCGAGCAGGCAAAGAGGCAAACAAAACAGAGGCAACGAAGCACAGTAAAACATAAACAACCAGGAAAACATCACAAGAAAAGGCACACAAGGAAAAGAAAAGCACAAACAGCTCAATGATAACCTCCTAGTCTAATTCTAGCCCTCCACTCATTCCTATTAAAGATCATGTCTTCGGACAAGAGAAGCTCCTTCATGTCCAGCTTGACTCGGTCCTCCCACCTAAGTTTTGGTCTACCCCTTCTCCTCAAGCCACCGACTACCATATCTTTTACTCTCCTAACTGGTGCTGACGTGGTCTTCTCCTGACATGTTCGAACAATCTTAACCTTCCTTCCCTCATCTTGTTGATGATGTTCTCAACTTTAAGCTCCGCTCTATACACTCCGTTAGGAATCATGTCAAGCATTGTTCTGCCACAAGTCTACCTTAGTATCCTCAATTCCGCAACCTCCACCCTATTAGCAAGGGCTTTCGTAATAGGTCAACACTCTGACCCATACAACATAGAAGGTTTAATTGCCACTCTATAGAATTTCCCTTTTAGCCTGAGAGGGACACTTCTATCACAAAGGACTCATGTGGCCGCCCTCCACCTTAACTATGATGCTTTGATACGGTGGGATACGTCTTCGTTAATCCTCCCAGATTTGTGTATCATCGATCCAAGATATATGAAAGACTCCTTAGGTTGTAGGATTTTGTCTCCAATACAAACATCCACTTCTTCATTGTGGGCAATCTCATCGTTACCGAAGTCACATCTTAGATATTCAGTCTTCTCTCGACTGACCCTTAGGCCGTTCTCTTCTAGAGCTTCTCTCTAGTTCTCAAGTCTGTTGTTTAAACCTTCCGTCGATTCCAAAACAAGCACAATATCATCCGCAAAAATCTTGCTCCATGGGATGTCCTCTTGAATCCCTCTTGATAGATCATCAAGGATCATAGCAAATAGATAAGGGCTAATTGCCGATCCCTGGTGTAGCCCTACTTCTACTGGGAAAAACTCCGTGTTTCCGATCGGGGTTCGTACACGGGTCTTCACACCATCATACATATCCTTAATAACCCTAATGTATCTCCTTGGTGTTCTTTTCTCGATTATAGTCTTCCAAATCAACTCCCGAGGTACGCTATCATACGGCTTTTCTATGTCTAGGAAAGCAAAATGCAGGTCTCATTGTCTCTCCCTATACTTCTCTATAAGGCTCCTAATAAGTTATATTGCTTCAACCGAAGATCATCTGGGCATAAAACCAAACTGGTTCTCAGACATCGTAGTATCTCTTCGTAGCCTTCTCTTGATAACTCTCTCCCAGAGCTTCATGGTGTGACCAATAAGCTTAATACCCCTATAATTGCTGCAAACTTGCGCATCGCCTTTGTTTTTAAAGATAGGGATGACGTCACTGAGTCTTTACTCTTCAGACATCTTCACGCCAGAGAAGATCTTGTTGAAAAGTCTAGTCAACAAGCTAATACCCTTATTCCCTAGGCTTCTCCAAGCTTCAATGGGTATTTGATCCGGTCCTACAGCCTTATTTCTCCCTATCTTTTGTAAAGCAGTCCTCACTTCCTTCTGGTGTATCCTCGAGTAATAGCAGTCAAAATGCAGCAGTATGTTAGGGTCCTCCCCTTCTTCGTTCCCCATCGTTTCTTGATCTCTTCTTCATCCGTAATTGTTCGCCCTCTTTTGTCTTTTTTAAAGCATATGTTCCTGAGGTCCCTTCTTCTCTCACGGGCCTTTGCAATCTTGAAGATATCATTTGCTCCTTCTTTAGAGTCCATCTTCTTGTAGAGTTCTTCATACGCCTTCTCTTTCACTTGGGCTACGGCTTTTATTGCTTCTTTCTTAGCTTCTTTATACTTCTCTTGTGCCCTAAGCCTCTCCTCTTGGTTGCCTTCCTGGCACGAGAGTAGCTCTTTAAACCTTGACTGTTTCGCCGCGACTTTAGATTGTACCTCTTCGCCGAGCCACCATGATTCTCTACGGGCCGTATGGGTCTTCGATGTCCCTATAGCTACGCCTAGGGTATCCTTTGCAGCATCTTTGATGATACTTGCCAGGGTGTTCCACATAGAGTCTGCGTCGCTAGAGGATATGACCTCAGCTTGTGTAGTAACCCCTTCTGCAACTCTCGATCTGAAAGCCTCTGTTGCGTCACCAGTGAGGTTCTTCCACAAAATTTTGGGCGCGACTCTCCCCACTCTCCTGTGATGGAAACTCTTAAACATAGTGTCCAATGCTAGCAATCTGAGTTGGAAAGAGCACACTTCACTTAGGAAGACACTGCAGTCTTTACATGCTTTGAGGTCTCCTCGTCGCACCAACAAATAGTCAATTTAGGTGCAGCGCCCCACGCTGTGAAATGTAATGAGATGATGGTCTCTCTTCTTGAAGTACGAGTTTACTACAACCAAGTCGTGGGCCATAGCAAAATCTAGAATCACCCGTCCTTCCTCGTTTCTCACTCCAAAACCGAAACCTCCGTGGACACCTGGGTATCCATCTGACGCCGCCCCTATATGCCCATTCAAGTCGCCACCTAGAAACAGTCGTTAGTTCGTCGGGAGCTCCCTCACGACTTCATCTAGAGAATCCTAAAAGGTCTTCTTTACTTCGAAAAGAAATTCCTAAAAGCTCTAGGGACTCAGCTTATTGTCAATAAGCTGAATCCAAACCCATAAGCTCATCCATGGCTAGCTTATCATCCAAAAAGCTAAAAATCCAAATTTTGATTCCAATGACACATAAAACTCACAAAAGATATTGTATAAGCTTATATGAGTATAACAGATTCTATAAGCTTATGAGAGCTTATAGAAATGACTTGTGAACATTAATAAGCTTAAATGTATAAAGGGCTTTAAAAAAAGACAGATTTTCATAAACATAAAAACTTTACTTTTCATTAACTTAAAAAGATTACAAGGTTCTTGAAATTTAAAAGACAATATGAAAAGACAAATAAGTTGTAAAAGAAATTTAAAAGAAAATTACACTACTCCTAAATTACATATTTTTACAAAGGAAAATAAGCCTATTTATAGCCGAATAAGCTGGCATATATGTGCTTGTTGTGTTTCTTGTGTGAGGAGCATCAAAAGCTTCATCCTAGCCATCAATTTATCTTATTCACCAAGCTAAATCATCACAACCCTTCATTTTGTCCATGATGTCATCTTAGCTAATGGCATCATTTGGGATTACCAGCGTGGATGGCATCTTCAGAGGTGGGGATAGGGTGAGTGGAGTGTGTGGGTGAGAGTGATGGGTTTGTTTAGTGGAGCAGTAGTCGAGGTAGGGAAAGGGATGGATGAATAGTAAGGGCGGGAAATAGGGATTTGGGTGTAACTGAGTTAAAAGGTAATGGGGTAAAGGGAGTATAAGGGTTTAGGGACATGTGATGTAATTGGTTTTGGGGAATAAGGGGTGAAAATGCTAACGGTTGTTAGCTCTATTTCCGTTAAGGACTAGCACCGTTAGTCTCTAAGGACTTGTGGTGAAATAGAAAAAGGACTAGAGGTGTAATGGGCTAACGGGTGTAATGGTTTAGTGGGTTTGGGCTTATGGATTGGGCCGGGTTAGGATTAAAAGGTGATTGGACTTTTAAATCTTATAAGTTTTATAGGTGAAGGCTTAATGGGGCTGACCCGGCCCATTAAATAGGTACGGGTTGGCCCATTTATGATTTCTTCAGTTTTGTCTTTGTCTTTGACTTGTTGACTTTGACTTTGTCTTTTACTTTTACTTTGACTTTTCACGCTCTTTCCATTCTCGTGCTTGGTTTTGTCGGTTTTGGCTTTGTTTTTATGTCCATTTTTGGTCATTTTATGTCCATTTTTGGTCATTTAGCTCGTTTTTATAGGTAAAATGTATGTGTAATTAAGCACATACCAGCTGCTACAACAATTATAGCTGTTAGCACAAGACCTAGAGCTAAAGGGCTTGTTATTCTTGAACAGGAGCAAGCACCTACACCAACAGTTTCTTCACAACAACCATCATAGGTGGTTCAAGACAAGGGTAAAGGCAAAATGGTTGACTTAGAACCTATGAAGAAAATGTCTAAGAAAGAACTACTCAGGCTTGATGAAGAACTTGCCTTCAAGCTACAAGCTGAAGAAGAAGAAGAAAGGCTTGCTAGAGAAAAAGCTCAACAAGTTGTAGAAGCCAATATAGCTTAGGATGATGTTCAGGCTAAAATTAATGTTGATTATCAGTTGGCTCAAAGACTGCAAGCTCAAGAGCAAGAAGAATTGACTGATGAAGAAAGGCAAGATTATTTGTACAATTCTTAAAGCAAAGAAGAAAACATTTTGCAGCTAAGAGAGCAGAAGAAAAGAGGAACATACCACCAACAAGAGCTCAACAAAGGAGTATCATGTGTACTTATCTGAAAAACATGGAAGGATGGAAGCCCAAAAGTTTGAAGAACAAGTCCTTTGCCAATATTCAAGATTCATTTGACAAAGTAATGAAAAGGGTAAATACCTTTGTTGACTACAAAACTGAGTTGGTAGAAGAGAGTTCCAAGAAGGAAGAAGCAGAGATAACACATGAGAGCAGTTTAAAGAGAGCAGGAGAAGATCTAGAATAAGAAAGCTCTAATAAGCAAAAGTTAGAAGAAGACAAAGAGTCTAAAGAGCTTAAGCAATATTTGGAAATAATTCCAGATGATGAAGATGATGTAACTATTGATGCTACACCTTTATCTACAAAATCTCCAACCATTGTTGACTACAAGATCTACAAAGAAGGAAAGAAAAGCTATTTTTAAATTATCAGAGCAGATGGTAATTCTCAGATGTATTTAACTTTTGGAAAGATGCTTAAAAACTTTAATAGAGAATACTTGGAAGTTCTTTGAAGTATAGTCAGAGCAAGATTTAAGAAGACAGAGCTAGTGAATTACATAGATAATTTCTTACTTCTTAATTTGAAGACCATGTTTGAACATCATGTTGAAGATAATGTATGGAAGAATCAACAAGGATTAGTTAAAGTGCTGAACTAGAAGCTTTATGATTCTTGTGGAGTTTATTGTGTAACAATGCAGAACATGCTATTTTATCTGTCAGTTGAGAAGATGTATCCACTTACAAATCACACACTACATGTAGGATCCCGTATCACACTTCACTTCATATAACGAACCACGAATCAAACTAGAAAAGAGATAAAGAGAGTGAGTTGTTTTGTAGAGAGAGAAAGAATAGAGAGAGAGAGAGAGATGAGAGAAAATAGGAAAAGGAAAAGATTTATTATTTGAACAACTAACTCTTTTCTAAATAAAAAAGAGTTTATATACCCCATCGCGTTAAATGACGCGCAGGATATTTAACTAGGACCCAGGCTCGGGTTTTGCTTGGGATTAAACCCGAAACATATACAATATTAGATTAACTATCAAGCCCGATTCCCGATATTATAATATTACAACATTAACTAATTAAATGACCGATACTCGTACACGTAATGAACGAACTTCCTGTTCGGCTTAATATTTTGAGGCTAACAATCTCCCCCGAAGTGAGTTCATTGATGAAGATAACATAGGAAAATATTGTAGATCCCAATAGGACTCTGGTGTAATAAAATGAGGTCCTAGGGTATAAGATTACAAAGTATAAAAAAACGATTCATACATATAATAGTTCATAGCTTCAAGGTTTTATAACCCTAATACTAGTTAGAGTATTCGTATTAATATATTAAAGCTTTTGTTTGTTAATCTGTGTGTTCATTAGAATTACTGTTTAATTGAAGAATTCTTTTTATATTAAAGATAAGATTCTGCATAATCTTTAGTATTATCAAACAAAGTTTCTAGCTTAAGTTGTGTAGGATTTATCTTGCATTACTAAACCTTATACAAGCTAAGAAATTCAAGATCTATTCAAGTGGGATCAACAAGTATACAACTCTTTAAAATCCAGATCATAACCCTCAAACAATGCCGGTGGTAGTGCGTCCAAACGTTGTGTATAATCATGAATCAAACCTCCCTAAAACTTTACTTATGCCCCTAACTCGGCTAAGAAACTCTCAGCCTCGATCGTAGCAGGTGAAGCTATGGGTGAAGAATCGACTAGTGATGCTACTAGGGTAGGAACTACCAAGGATGATGGTGAAACTGGTAAAGAACCAGATGACCACTCCGGAGATGGTGGTGTCTGAACAGGTACACAAACTGGTGGTACATAGATTGGAATGTCTGTATAAATTATACCATCCATAGGGTCTACCTATGTAGCACGAACCGGTGGCCTAGGTGCAGGAGTCTCCTCTACCCTCTACTGCTCTGGCACAGACCTAGAACTCTGTCCTATCTCAAATGTATTGGGCACCGAGCCCTCTCCTAATGTCAACTCATGACGTCTCAACGCCCCATAACCAAGACCCAAAGGCTTATCTGCGGCTGTATCCATAATCGGGACTTCTTGATGCTGACCCTCAGGTGCAGCCTCCTTATTTGAACCAGGACCCTCGTCCTTTGAACCCTCTACCTTAGTATATGAATCTGAACTCTCATACTCAGTGTCCTCTACAAGCTCTGATATACCCTGATACCTCTTCCATGAAGGAAGGGCCGGTGATGATGATGGTGATGACGTCTCGTAAGAGGATTCATACCTCTTATGAAATGAAGATAGAGACAAAGCAGCTACCTCCGCTATCTGCTGAATGATAATTCTCATATTATACATATTTTTTATATGCGTTATCATGCTTTTATGTATCTTTATGATGGTTAATTTATAAAATATTTTTTGTATAGAATAGAATATATTTTTCATTGTAGGTTCATGGTACATGTCGTGGAAGAAAACAGAAGAAAACATGAAGATTTGGAGCTTAAACGAAGAAGTAAACTCAAACTAAAAGCTTCCCGACCACCATTCACTGTTTTGGCCATAACCTCGTCATTACGAACTCCGTTTTAGTTGGTTCAAGTGGCCACGCGAAGAGAATTAAATTATCTACAACCATGAAGAAGGCCAAGTGCTGAAAGTGAACTAAGTGCGGTGCACTTTTGAGTCAGTAGAAAAAATTAAAGGCAATTATATGAAGATAGCATTAACTCCTGATGTGTGGCATACAGTTACTTTTATGCGGTAGTTTTGGCCCCCGAATAGCCTATAAATAGCCTCATTTGGCTCTCCCATTACACACACTCTCACAGAAATCATTCTAGTTCGTTTAGAACACTTAAAATAGGGATTTTTGGTGATCTTGGCTTGACAAACCAAGGATCCAAAAACCCCTTCAAACCACCATCACCACCATCGACTACCACCACTCTCCACCATTAATTTCTAGATTTTAATCCATTCAAGGAAGTAGTATTGAAGTGTAATTTGAATCTATAAGCTATTGTGACAGAATTGTTCATAGTATTCGGGTTTACTTTGAATATAATATAGTTTTCGTTGGGAAAACTTGTGAAATCATCAAACATTTGCTCTTGAAGTTGGTATAAATCTTGTTTATCTTTTAAATATGATCTTTACTGAATTCAAGATGAATGTTATGTGTTTTGTTACTTCTTTGATCATGGAGTAGTCATCTTATGTTTGTTTAGGCAAATTGTGATCTTGGATATGCAGCGTTTGGATATGTGTTTATTGAATTGGTAAAACATATTTTATATAAGAATATAGGCCGAAAGAGTTCTTTTATATATGTGTTTAATCATTCACTTATTATATTGGATATAATAACTTATAAAGGCCGAAAGGATTTGTTATTATTAATCGATATAATCACTAGTTACACTTAAAGGCCGAAAGGATTTGTAACGTGTGATATCTTTGTCATCTTAACTCGTAAACACTATCCTAAACACTTCATTGTCTTAGTGATTATTACCTAAACAAACATACTTTAATCATTTAATTGAATCATCCTTTTATCCGATATATGCACGATTTGGTTAATTTGATCCGTGACAATCATTTTAGCCTTAGCTCCTTAATTACAAACTGTGAAAACTTCAATTCCAATAGAATGACATGGACTTACCTAATACTATATTACACTCGATAGGTTATACTTGCCCGAGTGTTGTGTTTTTAGTAAAAATCGGTATTTCTAGTTATTATTGTTAGTGCAAATATTACAGTATTTAATCTACACAGTCTCGTTTGTTTTGTTGATGACAAACATGTAACTTGTAATACATAACGTAAATTGTAAAGTTACTCGTAATTATATTTTGTGTCAATATACATCGACACATCTCCACGTCTCGATTCCTCGTATGTTACAACACAGGTTCATACATGTTTGTTGTGTTGCATTATGATCAAACCTCATTTCACACTTTGCATATTTTTAAACACAAGTAACTTACATTTTAAGAATATATACATTTTACTTTAACACATTTCTTTAAAATAAAAAAACTTGTAATTTTACCTCATCCATGACATCACCATATCTTACCAAATCTGGAAAAATCTCTCCAAGATTGCATAAGATCTTTCAAGATTTTGCAAATCAAAATTTGGATTTTGTTACTATAGGCCGGTTCCGCCGGTTCCCTTTGATTTACAAGCCGGTTCCATTGGTGAACAGTAGGTGGTTCTGTTCAGCTTTTCCTATAAATAGAGGAGCCTTTTCAATCCGTTTTTCACCACTTAAAAACACACTTTCTCTACCATTTTTCACACTACTAGATCTGTATGAATGCTGCTTAGAACCCTATGATCATAATGCATCTAACTTTCATTTTTGTGGTAAGCATACACCCAAGATGATCCTCCAATTCAAGGTTTGAGATCTTGCAATATACATCCACCAAAGCAAGAGTTCTTGTCATTTCCATCCACCACAAAACACATACATATGAAGATCTACAAGATTAAAGATCTTATCATCATCATCCTTTTGAAGACTTCCCAACAATGGAAGTTTACATAGATCATCATTCATTCATTACATTCATCAATCAAACATCTTGTAATATGTAGAGATTGTATAGGTTATTTCTAGTGGGTTTGAATATGGGTTTTATTGTTGTGTTGAAAGGGATGTTAGGTTGGTTCTACCTTGATCGAGAACTCGGTATTTAGCTTTTTATCGGATAAAAGGGTAAGCGACGTAAGGTTGGTTCTACCGGTGTTACGACTCGGTATTTAGCTTTGTACCGGATAAATTGTAAGCGGCGTTATGTAAGGTTTTCTCTGCCGAGAAAGGAGCTTGTTGATCTAGCGAAGTAACTCTCAAGTTGGGTACTCAGGGAGTGGAGTAGGGTGGAGAGGAGCTTCGTGACCGAACCATTATAAATCATCGTGTTTGGTTTTCTCTTTATTCTATTTATCGCTCTCTACTTATTTTATGCTTGTGATTGTGTTTTGATTTGATGTTTATGATTGAGTTGTGACTACTTGGTTATTCTATTCTTTCATATAGTCATAAATTATATTTGGTACTTTTCATATTACGTTGCGATTGTTCAGGGATTTGATATGAAAGTTTTAAAGTTTTAATCAGAAATGTATTCACCCCCCCCCCCCCCCCCCCCCCCTTCAATGTTTTCCACACTGTGTAGGTTTTGAATAAAGGTTAAATGGGTGGGTTTTACAGCTTAGGTTATGCGTACAGGTCAAAACGGGTTAGGCCATGCGGGGGATTGACACGAAAACGATTTTTTGGTCATTTTTTAAGAAATTCTAATAAAAAACACGCGCTGGATAAGATCAAAAAACTCTATCATTACCATTATGTTTTTTCAACAAAATATTAGTATATTTTATAAATTAGGTTTAGGTATTAGCAACTTTCGACCCGTTTGACCTATTCCCCTTTTAGCTATTCTTTGATTTGGACCGCTAGAAACAGAACAACCAGCCTTGCCACCTTTAGCTTGCAGGGTTAATGGATATTTCCATATGTCATGAGCCATCCCTTGATGTTTTTTTGATCTATAACTCTTTTTCAGGGTGTTGAACTTCTGTATTCCTCTTGTGGAACCGCAAATAATATAGAACACGAGGTACACCCTTTTCAGAATGCATAACAGGATCATTCATCGACTTTTACATGTTTGAGTAATGAGTGTTGCACATTACATCTTGGATCACACTTACATTGGTATAAAGGCAAAATAACCATAGGTTTGTGTGAAATGATTATGAACAAAAGTATGCAGAACTATAAGAAGGTTTAATGTAGCTGGTTAAAAACACAATCATTTCAAACCCGTGTGATAATTACTCATTACTTGACTAAAATAAAACATACATGTCTAATTTAATCCATATACTAATAGCCGATTCATTGTAATGATGTTGCATGAAAAACTATTCGCAGAACTCAAGACCCTTTCCAAGAATCTACTTGCATGATTATCATGGTACAATTGATAAAAGTTTACCAACAATTTTGGCTAGGTTCTGTAATTTTTTTGTAACATGCAATTATATGCATTCGTGTTGACCCGGTTTTAAATTTTTTTTCATATTTTAAGTTGCTTATTTTAGTTTAGATGGCCTAACATGTTATTCTTTTGTATCCAAATAGTTATCTTTATCATTAATACCATAATCATGTAGCTTTTTAGATGACAAATTGCTAAGTTTCATGCTTTATCAAGTCTATTTCCTAATATTCGCTTAAGGTTATGAGTAAGAATGGATATACTAGTGATGTTATTAATATATGGTCATGTGGAGTCATCCTTTATGTCTTAATGGCTGGATATCTTCCATTCGAGGAATTAAACTTAGTAAGTTTATATAAGAAGGTTAAACAATATACACTAATCTTTAAGCAATTATTTACTCAAGGTCTTACGATTGTTGACTCACTGCATAAAGATAACGTAATTCTTGAAAGTATGGTAAAAGTGAACATGTAGCAATAGCTCTAAACTTTTTAAGACGGTCTGATAAAAAGTTACGATTCATGAAACCTGCATGCTAAGGCCATTATAATTGATAATCGACTAAAGGTTCTCTATGAGGTCAAATGGGTTAACATAAGTATAACTGATAACATATACATGTCAAATAGGGTCTAGCAGGTCAAATGGGTCTAAACTTGAAACTCATCTAAATTTGCATATATCTTCTACATTGCCTTTATTAAGAAAAACAAGTTTGTTACTCACAATGTAGTTCTGAGATATCGCATTTACCTCATTGGTTAGTTAGATATTCAATGAACAGACTAATATAGTATTTGACATTCAGGCCAACTTGATATGTTCCATTTTGATCGATACTAAAAGGTGGTCCATTTTGATACCACCTATGTTGCCATCCCTATACTCTAACCCATCAACTAACCTAATCAAAGGGTGAGCACTTCTTCTCACCTTTAGTTTATTCTGATTATCATGCATGTTAATGCTACTGACTTTTTCATATCATTTCTAGTTTCTCATAATGCAAAGTCATTAATAGACAAGATACTGGATCCTAATCCTGAAATTATGAGTATATAGTTAATAATTGCTGGGAGGAATTGCCAATTATTGTATATGTGTAGTGATAGTGATTTGTAACTATATAGAAAAAAGATTACTTTGTTATTGATTTAGCAAAATGTTTTATTAATTAAAATAAAGGAGTATATAGATATGTTATGAGAATTTTTGTTTACTATGAGGCTAGCCATGTTAGATTTCAGTTAGCTATCATTTTAGTTGTAACAAAGCTTTGTTGGTTACTAATGATTCATTTTACAGTTTTTGTGATTGTTTGTTTTTGTAGATACTCTGTGTACTTGATTCTTCTGTAGATATCGTCACTACAAGAAATATGAGAACAGGTGACGGACTTTTCCCCGGCGACATATGTCGCTGGGGAATATGCACTAAACGACGTTCGACATGGTTTTATAAATGGTGCGGCTAAGTAAATACTTTATTTTTAAATTAATTGTTATAAAAACTTTTATAAAAATAAATTAAAGATGTTAGTCATATGGTATACTCATTTTGTGGGGAAGATTTTTTGGATAGCAATGCGCAAGTTTCGTATTTTAAATCAAATCTTTTTGGTAAGTCGCTCAAACGAGTCCCGTACGTTATTTAACGAATAGTTACACTTAGGTGCCTGTGGATAGTTTTATCACTACTTACCCGTTAGAATTTATAGTAACTTGCTAGTTATGTTGTTTCACTTTGACTTTTATTTAATAAGGTATATATTTCTTTTTCATTTATTAATACAAAACAAAAAAAACCCCACAAACAATATATACATCGCTCCCTCCATCTTTTCCGACGAGCTCCCACCGCGAGGGCCACCACTCAGCCCACCGCCGCAGCCACTCCGGCCACCGGAAAATTTTCGGTTGAGTTTTCCGGTCCTTAAAGTCCAAAATTGCTTCTACCACCGATCTATCCGATCACTCAACACCACGGCCTCCACGCCACCACCTCACTTAGTGCCGTCCATCCATCATCCACCATTACAACCACAGTGTGCGTTCGGTTTTAAAAACCACAAGGGTGCGTCGGTTTAAATATTAAACGACCCAATGGTGCGTTTGGCTTCGTCCCAGCCCAATAGGGTGCGTCGGGTTTTGTATTTACACCGACCAAGGTGCGTTTTGGGTTTAATAAAAATCCGACAAGGGCTGCGTTTGGTTTCGGGTCAGCCACAAGTCGCATTTGGTTTTCGTATATGCACCGAGGGTGCGTTCGGTTTACTCATAAACCCACAAGGGTGCGTCCGGTTTGGTTCTCAAACCAACTGGGTGCGTTGGGTTTGTCATCGGTCCAAAATGGGTGCGTTCGGGTTGAAGCCAAAAGACCCATACCAAGGGATGCATTCGGTTATCAGAAACCACACCACAAGGGTGTGCTTGTTTATGGGTTCAGATTAGGGTGCGTTTGGTTTGCATATAACAAAAAAAGGTGCGTTGGGTTCGGGTCAGCCACCACCATAAGTTGGGTTTGGGTGGCAGCCACCCAAATAGGGTGCGTTGGTTTATGGTTTGCACCAGCGAAGGGTGCATTTGGTTTTGTGGTTTGCACCAGCGAAGGGTGCGTTTGGTTTTGTGGGTTGCACCAGCGAAGGGTGCGTTTGGTTTTGTGCTTCTCCAGCGCTAAGGCGTGTGTTTGGGCTGTTAAACAGACATAGGTGCGTTTGAGTTTAGAGAAAGACAACAAAGGGGTGCGTTTGGCTTGGCAAAATGTGTTTGGTTTGGCAGATTAACCAAACAGGGGTGTTTGGTTTGGCAGATTAACCAAACAGGGGCGTTTGGTTTGGCTGTTAACACCCAAAAGGGGTGTTTGGGTTAGCAGAAATACCCGAACAGGGGCGTTTGGTTTAGCAGATAGGGGCGTTTGGTTTTAGCAACAAGGGTGCGTTTGATGGTATAAATCGATTAATAAATATATAATAAGATTTTTATAAATATAAACCGGATTAAATGGTGGTTAATGGTTAAATTCAAATATGTTATATATTATTTGGTCTCGTCTAAATATATATATTGAAATACGCGAGTATATTGCAACATAGTTTGATAAAAGGGGAAAACAATGGATTTTTATAAATGTGGAAACGACATATGAACAAATAAGTCATGCCGAAATTATAAAAATTTCTATTCTTAATATCTTGCACTTAATTTTTCTTTTATCTTAGAAAACGAATAAAAGAACGAGATATAGATTTAGGATTATTACTTTGTTATTATACAATAACCCGACAATCAAACGAAAACTATAGTTTTACAAACGAGACAACTATTTTAACTAAAATCCGTCAAGGGAACAATATACTAAATTATAAAATATTATTTTATAATTCCTGGTAAAACTATAGGTGAAAGATCATAACTTTTGTAAAAGCTTTACAAACATCGTTACATGATTCGTAACTTTAAAACATGTGTTTACTTTTATACGAGAACTGTTATTAAGTAAATTAGTGACTTTTCGAAAACGTGTCGAAACGTGTTGTTTTAATTATTTTATCACGTTTCTTAAATATTATTATGTAAGTTTTCTTATACTTCACATAAATCTTTGGATTGTTTGTCTGTGTTATATAATTCGCGGTATAAATTATATACTCGGTCATTTTTCATTATGTGATATATACGGAATATATTACACGCCTTGCGTTTACTTTTTGATTTATTTATTTAACCTACCACCAAACTATTACCACTTGAAATCTAAATCTTTTTTTTTTTACCCTATTACCAAAATTTGAATTTGATGTAAAAATAAGTTAGAAAGGCTATATAAAAAATTACATATTACTCAAATTTTTCCGTAAAAAAAGTGTCGCTAAAAAGGGTGTCGTCTGGATACTCAAATTTTTTTTTAAATCAAACCGTTGTTGTTCTGTCTTAGCAAACCGCCGCCAATTCTGTCTTAGTAAACCGCTGCCAATAAGTAACTCGCCGCCTAAAAAAAATAATCAAACCGCTGCCTTCCTTTTGATAAGCAAACCGCCAAAACTTAAGCAACTCGCCGTCTAATTTAATATTCAAACCGCCGCCTGTATTTGCAAACCGCCGTATACTATAGTAATTCGCCGCCTAGTTTTTTTTCAAACCGCCTTGAATAAAATAAGTAACTCGCCGTGGTCTTTAAAAATGGGCATGGTAACATTTCATTTTGCTCAATATAATAATCAAACCGCCTTGACCTGTCAACTCGCCACCAATAAACAAGCAACTCGCCACCAATTTGAACAAACCGCCACGAATTTTTTTCTTATTATTAAAGTCAACTCGCCACTGGTCAACAAACCGCCTTTGACTAAGTCAAACCGCCGTGACACTATTCCTTAAATCAAGGATCTTGTCCCCTAACCTGTCAACTCGCCACCTAGAACAATGATATAATATGCAAACCTCCACCAAGAACACTAGAACAAATTTTGCCAAAATCAATCCATATGAACTTTTTAACCACGAAATAAGCTAGAACTATGCAATACTAAGAAGATATGTGAAGATTAAGCTTTCAATAACATGTATTTCTTCTTGGATCGTCACAAATGAAGCAACCCTCCACGAAGAACACTTATCTTTAATAGCTTATAATTCGAACTAGGAGCTTGTATAAGCCATGGATTGATAACACAAATCTAACCCTTTAATTATGTAGAATCAAAAGAGAGCAAGATTAACAAACAAATAGCCAAAAACGAAAAGTAGCCTGGGCTTTTTTGCTTCAAAATAGACCACGAAATTTGAGCTTATTAACCACACAAATCATACAACGAATCCACCCACGATGCTCTGATACAATTGTAAGATCCATATCACACTTCACATCATATAACGAACCCGAATCGAATGAATAGAGATAAAGATAGTGATTTTGTTTTTGTAGACAGAGAAATAATATAGAGAGAATAGAGAGATAATAGAAAATAGGAAAAGGAAAAGATTTATTATTTGAACAACTAACTCTTTTCTAAATAGAAAAGAGTTTATATACCCCGTCGCGTTAAATGGCGTGCGGGATATTTAACTAGGACCCGAGCTCGAGTTTTGCTTGGGATTAAACCCAAAACATATACAATATTAGATTAACTATCGAGCCCGATTCACGATATTATACTATTACAACATTAACTAATTAAATGACCGAGACTCGTACACGTAATGAACGAACTTCCTGTTCGGCTCAATATTTTAAGGCTAACACTACATCAGATGTTTAATGATGTGAAGCTTCAAGTTGATTATGAGTGTGAAATGGCATTTGAGCTTCTTAGATTGGTCAAGAAACAACTTAAGGAAGGCTATGTACCTGAATGAAGTATTTGGAAGCATCCTCCTGGTGATTAATGAAGCTTTCAATGAAGAAACTTGAGATTTTGAAAAAGAATATCAAGTTTAGGGGAGAATTATTAGGATTAAAAGGCTTCTTGATGATCTTGAAGTTACTGCTGCTAAAGTTTGTGTTACTGCTGCTAAGCAAAAGTTAGTGCTGTTCATTAACTTTAATGAAAAATATGCTAAGTAGTTAGTGTTGCTAGTATAAAGTTAAGCCTGCTAGTTCACAGTTACTACTGTCAGTATATATTATTACTGCTAGTGTAAAGTTAGTACTGCTGGTGAAGATTGAAGAAAATATTCTAAGTAGTTACTACTGCTTGCACACAGTTAATGCTGCTGGTATATAAGTTACTACTGCTGGTATTAAAAGTTAATGCTGCTAGTACAAAAGTTACAACTGCTCAAAGATTAAGACTGCTGAAAGAGTTTCTACTGTCAGAGAACGGATAAAGACAAAAGAAAGGATAAAGGTTGTTTGGTGATCAAGAATACTTACGTGATAAGTATTTGTTATTTATAGAATAGATCATAGAGAATATTATAAGTTTTAAAAATATATTGTAAATCGACTAGGACTCCTTGGCGTATAAAAGGAGGTTCTAGGGCATAAAGTTTGCTATCTAGAAAAATATAAAAAGTCGTATAGTTCATAGCTTCAAGGTTTTGTAACCCTAATACTAGGAGAGTATTCGTATTATTTGTAATAATAATATTGGAGTTCTTATTGTTGAATTATATTGTCTTGTGTTACTGTTCCATTAAGAATTCTTCTAATATTAAAGATTAGATTCCGCATAATCTTTAATACATTCATAAAGTTTCTATTATAGTTGTGTTAGATTTATCTAATATAACTAAACCTTAAACAAGCTTAAGGAATTCCATCTATTGAAGTGGGATCCACCAAGAGGTATTCTACTCCTAGGACAACATATTTTTCAACGGCTACATCGTTTAGCGTCAAAACTTATGTATTACAAGGCATATGTAAACATCAAATTTTGTTGAATATTATTATTCAACCAATATTCGAAAAAATGTTTTTATTAAAAAAAGAAAAATTTATATAAATTTCTTTTCGACCGGTTTCATTGTGTTTAGTTATTATGACTTCAAATTTTTGAAAAACTTTATTACGACCCAAAATTTCAAAAATCATTATTTCGACTTCAACTTTTCTAAATTTTTTTTAAAATAATAATAATAATAATAATAATAATAAAAATCTATATTTTATGTTACTTGAAATACATTTTTGGTCAAAAACCCTTTTTATTATGAATTTATGTTGGGAAACCAACTTGTTAAAAAGTTACTCGAAATAACAACTTTTGGTTGACATATCTTTTGGATGACATTATTGTGGAAGTTTTGAAAACTATATATGGTGAAAAACGTTTATCTTTTCTTCTATTAAACTTTCGTCGCATCTGTGTTTGTAACAAAAGTGTTATGTCATTTAAGCTGCATCATATAAATGCACGGTTACTCGAACTATACTTTGGTCATATTACTTACTCAACAATATTGTGGAAATTTTAAAACCATGTCTCCAGACGAAACACACGCAACACATGAACAAATCTTAGAAACCAATTATTGTACATCTGTATCTTACAAACCTAGATCGGATACGAGTCTGAACCGCCCAAACCCTATGCTAACTATCAAAGGAAATCACGACTAAGGGAACAATGGGAATCAGGCACGTGATAGTGCCTTCGACATAGGTACGCTAAGCTCAGCAAGATCCAAACGTCATGACGAGTACTTTTTTTTCATCGATCATTTCTACCGTGATATTCGATTGATGACTATTTTAGTTTTATTTCTCCCGATTCTTTCCTTTGATTTTAACAAAAAAATCAAAACATAGTGTCGTAACCCCGGTTATGAGATCGAAATAGCTAGTGGCATTTATAGTAGTACTCAATATGATTGTTCGAGGTAGTAGATTTGAACTAGGATAGGGTCATGCATTTATCATTGATTTGATTTCCTTTTTGGTCATGGTAGTGTTCGACATGATCGTAGGAATAGATTGGTTGTCAAAAAGTTAGAGTTGGGATAGTTTGCTTTGAGGAATAGTCCAAATTACGTTATCAACGAGAGAGAATTTGGAAGTTCATAGAGGGGAACATCGGATGGAAAACTGAATAGTTATAGGACTGTGAAAAGCAAGTGAGCTGAAACTCGAAGACATCCTTGTTATACGTGATTTTCCTGGCGTGTTTCTGGAAGATTTATCGGGTTTACCCCCATCCCGCGAAGTAGAGTTTCTCATAAATCTTGTTCCTGGAGCTATGTCTGTTGCGAAATCACATTATCGTTTGGCACCTAAGGAAATGCAAGAACTGTCCAACCAACTTAAAGAGCTCCAAGAAAAAGGTTTCATACGACCTAGCTCTTCACCTTGGGGAGCGCCGGTCTTATTTGTTGAGAAGAAGGATGGTTCGCTCCGTATGTGTATAGATTATCGAGAGATGAACAAGCTAACTATCAAGAACCGCTATCCTCTTCCTAGGATCGATGACCTGTTCGTTCAACTGTAAGGGTCACGGTATTTTTCAAAAATAAACCTTCGATCCGGCTATCATCAGTTGAGAGTACGCGAAGAAATATTCCCAAAACTACATTCAGGATGAGGTACGGACATTTTGAGTTCATGGTCATGCCCTTCGGTCTGACTAATGCTCCCGCGGTGTTCATAGATCTTATGAACCGCGTATGTAGGCCGTATCTTGACTAGTTTGTCATTGTCTTTATTAACGACATCTTAATTTATTCAAAGTCCAAGGAGGAGCATGAAGTTTACCTACAATTGATATTGGAGTTGCTTGAAAAAGAGAAAATGTTCAAGAAATTTTCGAAGTGTGAATTCTGGCTACAAGAGGTTCATTTTCTCAGACATGTAGTGAATAGTGAAGGTATAAATGTGGATCCCAGCAAAATTGAAGCAGTGAAAAATTAGAAACCCCCGAAGACCCCAACCGAGATATGTTCGTTCTTAGGATTGGCAGGATATTATAGGCGATTTATCATGAATTTCTTGAAGATTGCAAAACCTCTCACCCTGTTGACTCAGAAAAACAAGAAGTTCGAGTGGGGTGATGAGTAGGATATCGCTTTTCAGACACTGAAGGACATGTTGTGTGATGCCCTGATTCTGGCACTTCCCGAAGGCAAAAATGATTTTGTAGTTTACTGTGACGCATCGAACCAAGGTTTTGGTTGCGTTTTGATGTAGAGGAACAAGGTAATTGCATACGCATCCATACAGCTCAAAATCCATAAGAAGAACTACACCACTCATGATTTGGAGTTAGGCGCAGTAGTATTTGCTCTCAAAACCGGGAGACACTATTTGTATCGAACAAAGAGTGTTATCTACACTGATCATAAAAGCCTTTAACATATTTTTGATCAAAAAGAATTAAATATGCGTCAAAGACGATGGATAGAACTTTTCAGTGATTATGACTGCGAGATTCGCTACCACCCAGGTAAAGCGAAGGTAGTACCTGATGCATTGAGCAGGAAAGAGTGGATAAAACCGAGACGAGCTCGAGATTTGAGCATGACAACTCACTCTAGCATTAAGGCTAGGATATTGGAAGCTCAGAGCGAAGCTTCTAGGGGCGCCTACACTCTAGCAAAAATGTTGAAAGGATTGGACAAACAGTTTGAGAGAAAAGAAGATGGCAGATTATATCTTGCTGAATGAATTTGGGTACCAGTTTATGGAAATTTAAGAACTTTGATCAGGAATGAAGCCTACGCTACAAAGTATTCTGTACATCCTGGAACAGACAAGATGTAATATGATTTACGAGACGTATATTGGTGGCCCGGAATGAAGAAGGATATCGCTTTATATGTAAGTAAGTATTTGACCTACTCTAACAGCCAGAGATTCCCGAGTGGAAATGGGAGACTATCACTATGGACTTCATAATGAAATTACCAAGAACCAGTAGCGGACATGACGCGATTTGGGTTATAGTCGATCGACTGACCAAATCTGCATATTTCTTAGCTATCCATGAAGACTACAAGATGGAGAGGCTTGCAAGATTGTACATCAACGAGATCATAGCAAGGCATGGTGTTCCTGTGTCAATCATATCTGACCGTGATAGTAATTTCACATCACGATTTTGGAAATCGCTACAGAAAGCATTAGGAACGCAACTGAATTTGAGTACTGCTTACCACCCCCGGACCGATGGTCAGAATGAGCGTACCATTCAAACGTTAGAAGATATGCTTAGAGCTTATGGAATTGATTTAGGTGGAAACTCGGATACTCATCTACCATTAGGAGAATTTTCATACAATAACAGTTACCACTCGAGCGTAAAATGTGCTCCTTTTGAAGCATTGTATGGAAGGAAGTGTCGAACGCCCATAGCTTGGGCAGAAGTAAAAGAAAGCAAGCTAATTAGACCAGAGATTGTCTAGGAGTCTACTGATAAGATTGTGCAAATCAAGGAAAGATTAAAAGCCGCACAAGATCGCAAGAAGAGCTATGCCGACAATGACGAAAGCCGTTAGAGTTCAGTGTCGGTGATAAAGTACTACTCAAAGTGTCGCCTTGGAAAGGCGTGGTACGTTTCGATAAGAGAAGCAAGCTTTCATTAAGATATGTAGGACCGTTCGAGGTTGTCGAGCGAGTAGGTCCTGTTGCTTATCGATTGCGTCTACCGTATGAACTTGTAGGCATTCATGACACGTTTCACGTGTCAAACCTAAAGAAATGCCTGGCCAATGTAAACTTCCACGTACCGCTAGAAGAAATCAAGATCGACGGCAAACTACGTTTTGTTGAAGAACCTATTCTAATTATGGACCGTGAGGTCAAGAAGCTTAGACGAAGTTGAATTCCTATTAAAAAGGTTTGTTGAAATTCCCGACTAGGACCAAAATTTACTTAGGAACGAGAGGACGAGATGAAGCGCAAGTATCCACAACTGTTCGCGAGCGCTACTGCTGAGGACGAGCAGCTAAAATTTCGGGAAGAAATTCCCTTTAACGGGGAAAACTATGACATCCGTAAATTGTGAGGTCAGTGAAAGCAAACGTATGATATTTGACTCTCTTAATTATTATTGGAGTCACTTTTATGCGGTCACATTACTCTTAGCATTTAACGCTTGTTTTTGTGCAACTCGTGTTGCAAATCAATGTTTATTCCGGGTCATGATTCTATTTAATTGGAAATATCTATATTCGGATTTAAGGTTACTATTTATCCCGTGCTTTACTTTATTTTCTAAATTTTATAGAATTTATTTTATTATATTTAGTCGGTTTTTATTAAAATCGTCAATTTTAATTATTCGCGAGTCATGCTTTGGATAATTATCCGTTTTAACGATCGAGAAATCAACAACTCCATATTTTAGCTTCGAAAGCTTATTTATTTTTATTTTTGTACTTTTCGACTTTTTCCGTGTTGTTGGCCGAAACCGTGTCAAAGTAGTGTTTTTACAATTTATAACGCGTTAACTAAATAATTAGGCCGAGAACTATGCAATACAAAGTTTATAAAAAAATATGCAAATCCTAGCCCACACCCCTTTGACCTGCTAAATAAGCCTAAATTATGTATTCTATATAACTAGACGAGTACCCGTGCATAGCACCGGTAATTTTTAGCTGCAGATAATTAACGATATGCGATATTGTGGTAAATATTTCTTATAACGTTCAAAATAAGCGTTTTTCTAACAAAAATATAAAGAATATCTACAGAAAGTACCCGTAAGAGTTAAGAAGTGAAAGTGAGGGTATATTGAGATTATTTTTTGTTGTAAAATAACATTTGTGTGAGGAGATATGAAATGGTTTGTGTGGATTTATATGGTGGATGCAGTTACACATTTTTAATAATCATTATCGAAAGTAATGATTTTTAACAGTTACACTTTTTAATAATTATTAAAGGTCGTTACAATGATAAATTAAATGGGCTATTATAATGTTATAATGATATTGATGACTGAATTTATTATTTAAAAGTTGTTACAATTTATTGTGTTTCATATAATAAAATTCAATTTTCATTCCTTCTTAAAATACATTCAGTTTTCACTTTTCACATTCAAGAATTGTAGGAATCTATTATACTAAAAGATTGAGCCCCTAAATTTATTGGGGCTGTATCTTTAAATGATTTGTCTCACCCAGAGAGAACCCTACTGCATACATTGATAAGCATCTTAAAGAGTACCTCATGCTTCCATGATTATACCAAAAAATATGTAGAGTTTTTACATTTAATGCAGCAGTATTAATGAGGGAGGGACCATTTGTGTCAAAGTATTAATGAGGGAGGGACCATTTGTGTCAAGATTATGTAGCTTTTTCTCAAAGCTAACCCTAATCCTAACACTATAAATAGGGGGTCCCTAAACCTCATTTTTCATCCCATACCTCTCCTCTCTTCTCTCTTGGTCGAAATTAGGGATCCCCATGAAAGGGAACCCAGAATTTCGGTCCATTCGAACAGTGTTTGATATTCTCTTTTGATCGAAATTAGGGATCCCCATGAAAGGGAACCCGAAATTTCGAAATTAGGCTTTAGGCTTTAGAACTTTTTTTTCTTTGTTGTTATAGATAAGTAATTTATGTGTGTGTTCTATTGATGTATATATTGTGTAGTGTAACACAAGCTTTGTATATTGTACAAATCCATGTGAATAAATGGCATGATCAATGGTATACTAAAAGATTGAGCCCCTAAATTTATTGGGGCTGTATCTTTAAATGATTTGTCTCACCCAGAGAGCCATAAGTACAAAACCCTACTGCATACATTGATAAGCATCTTGAGGAGTACCCCATGCTTCCATGATTATACCGAAAAATATGTAGAGTTTTTACATTTAATGCAGCAGTATTAATGAGGGAGGGACCATTTGTGTCAATTATAGTTTTAGTTTATTAGAAATCAAGCTTTGCTATTTATAAAGTCTCTTCATATCCTCACTATGAGTCACTATATAAACTCCACCAATTAGGATGTGCAAACCTATCACTTTTGTTTTGTTCACTGCACGTATGCGATTTTAATAATGTGAATCAGGACAAGGGACGAAGTCAAATTCTAGTATTTTACCTAGTTAGACCAAGCCGGATAAAAGAAACAAGAAGAATAACCATAAATCAAAAAAGCAACAACAAATTCCTCATTATCCTACTACCCATCGTCCTCATATCCAACAAAACTACAACCACATTCATCGCCCATAACGATTTGAAACTTTAATGCAAAATGAATGATCTCAGAATTTCTTCTTCTTTCGGGTTGTACAACAACATCATGACCTTACAAGTTCATACACGATAAAGAATTTCACATAGATCACCCCGTTAAATGTTTTTAAAAAATTAGATCTTCAAGAAGAAAAACTTCTTTTTATATCAAAATTAATGATTAGATTTATAAACATTTCTTTTACTATCTATTCTTTGCGTTCGTTTAAAGAAAACACAAAAACAAAACATAGTGAGGACCTTTGTAAGATAAAGGTCTGTGGCGTTTTTGAATGGACCTCGCCACACTCGCACCATCCACAAGAGCTTGCCGTTTAAATTGTTTCCATATCTCGCTGTGGAAACGAGTTAGAGAAGACAAACAAGTTTCCGAATTATAAACCGTACTTCATTTAAACAAACCAACGGGAGAGTTTGACTCTATTTCCTTTGTGGAGGGATTGGTGATGTATTGATCTATTGTTGTTGATGTGTTTTGGTTTGAGGGAAATATAGTGGATGCAGGCGTTTGGATAGGAGAGCAATTAGGGTTGAGAGATTTATTACTAAACTAAACATATTTGGGATATCATAATTTGGGCTGATTCATTTTTGTCATTGTATTGGGCCAGGTGCAATCATTCCGTAAAATTACTTATTTGGCTAGGTTGGAAAACGTTGTTGTTAAATCGAAATTATGGCGATGGTTAAATTTTCGCATGTTTTTTTTACTTTCGCTAGTTTCATATGTATATTTTTTATTATTGTATTGTATTTTATTGTTTGTCTATTCGTTTACTTTGAGCAAACTACGAGTGGTGCGTAGCATATATATAAAGATGTAGAATTGTAGATATGTAAATATTATTTGACATTGGTCCAACATGTATTTCACGAGAAAAAGTTTAAAAAATCACTTAATTATTACTATTCCTTTCTTAAGGCTTATTTTGAAGTAGCCTGAATTATTATGCAATAAACACTTAGATACAACTTGTGTGCATCGCACGGGTTTGCATGTTCAACAACGCATCTAAACATTGCACGGCCAATTCCCAAAGTATACACAATCAGACTAATGCATCAACATTCTAACAAAATCATTATGCAAGCAACCACATGAGAAAATTTTTTGACACAAGCCGTGTGCATCGCACGGGTCTGCATGCCTCGTATTCTTAGTATAGAAGTATAGATAGATAAAATCAAAATATTTATTTCCTCCTTTTGCCTTCTTTATTTAAACCCGAGTCACAAATAAAAACAAAAAATAAAATAAAATTACATATGAATATATGAATCTTTGATAAAGTCAAGATCATGAAAACTCTAATAGCACAACATATAATTTCGTTGGCTTTCTTCTTTTCTTTTTGCCTTTTCACTCGTGGACCAGCTAGACTTTTTACTTTATGGCTTACAATAGTGGCGGGATTCGGTGGTAGAAGGGTTTGGTGATGGTGGGTTTCGGTGTTGATGGGGTTACAATCATGGATGAGCTCGTTGGTGGAGGTGAATGGCGGTGTAGTGGTAGAGTTGGTGGGGGAGTGGAGTTTATAGGCTTCATGAAACCCGCTATGCAAGGCTGCAAAGGGATCACATATATATACACAGTCTAAAAAATATAACATACTTTCATCATTAGGGTTTTGAGAAAAGGAGGCATACTTTTTTTAAGGATTTAATCATAGCCAGTGTACCAACATACAGCAACATGAATAAATTAGTATGAAAACATGGTAGAAGTGGTTTACGATGATACTCATAACATGATATCTAAAACTGAGAACCAAAACAAAAGAAAAAAAGTGTGAATGTGATGAAGCTGGATATTGAGAAGAATAAATGTTTATGTTTCTGTGTGTTTTTCAATGCAATTGTGATCTTTATTTATAGGGGATTTACCCAAACTATAGTCAATGAAAATTAATGGGCCAATTAATTTCTTTCATAATTAGCCTCCATAATTATAGAAATTAGTGGTTACATAAACATATTAAATGCAGTCATTTAATGAGCAATTATATTACTTAAATGTTATTTACGTTTTAATGTATGATCAATGTTATTTACGTTTTTAAAACATTAGCATTAAATGAGCAATTATATTACTTAAATGTTACGTTTTTAAAACATTAGCATTACATGTTTATAAACCCTAAACCTTAAACCCTAAAATAGCAAGATTCCATGCATTAAATTTTTCAACATTTTCTATTTTTAGCAATTTTTCAACTTTCAAGAGAATCCTGAATTTTCTTTATAAGTAGTATAGATTAGATTTCCTTCCTTTATAAAACACACACACACACACACTAATTAACAAAAAAAAAATCGGTGTCCTCTCCTTCTTTCTGTTCGAACGAAACACACTACCCACCAAAACAATCCTTTAAAAATCCTCAAATCACTTCCTTTTTATCTCAAATCAATTATAAAGTAAACCTCATCATTCCTTGACAAAAGAAACCACCATGCATGATTGATTTTCAAAGTTCTTGATTTTCTTGATTTTTGATTTTGAAGAGTTTTGATTTAATTGAGTGTAATTGGTGTTACAAGGAGTTGATATTGAGCGTGTAAACAAGATTTGGTGTAACAAAATCAAAATTTGGGTCTTTGTTTTGGGTATTGTGGTGTTCGGCCAAGCATCAAACCCAAGCAGGGTTTGATTGTTTTGATTTCTCTTGCATTCCTAGTGATTGTAAGTATTTTTATTACTCTTTTTACATCGATTTAAATATATGTTTCATACATGTGTTAGATCTTGTATTGTGAATCCATGGATTGAGATGCATGTCGTGTTTTGAGGTTCATTATTGAATTGAAATGATTAGTAATGGGGTTAGGTTAGTTTAAGAGCATTAGCGATGTTCGCGATGCGTAAAATTGAAGTTTTGAAGGGGTTTAAAGCTACTGGTTTAGATCAGTAGGTTTAGGGCCTATTTTGCCTAAGCTAATGATTTTAAAACTAAAATTGGCCTAGGAATAATGATAAAGGATGTTAATACGAACGTTTTGATATAAATCCGGCTTCTAACTCTTAAAAACGAACGTTGGCGGCCATTTGAAATTCTCAAAAATTATAAAAATCCAATCAGCACTTGCTGAATTATTTTTTTTTAGTTTGCATCAGATCTGATATAGGGGCATTTTCGTCCTTTTCTGTCGAGTTTTGAGTCTCGGGTAAAACTAAAAAGTTGTTTAAAATGCCGTTTTACCTTTTCGCGAGGATAACTAAGGCTGAAAACGTGTGTTAACGGGTTGAAAAGCTTAGGATTAGATACTACATTTTAGTTAGAAAAATAAAGTTTCTGCAGAAACTTGCAGGGGTATTTTGGTCATTTTCTGTTGGGTTTCGGGTCTCGGCTAAAACTAAAAAGTTGTCCGAAACGTCGTTTTACATCAAATTGCTTTAGAGTCCGAGTCGTGAAAACGTAATTTAGCGGGTCGTTTTGGACGGGTCAGACTTAAGAAAAATTTATAATAAAAAGTCAAACTTGGCGAAATTCTTTTAATGGTCAATTAGCGTTATGGAGAATGATTAGGCGTAAAATATAATAACTAAAGCTGAAATTACAACTAATAAGTTAGTCTATCACTTTTATTCGCGTCTAGATGTCATAATCTTGATAACGGGTCAAAATGGGTAATTTTCATTAAAATTTCATATTAGTCGGAATGGGTTAAAATGGAGTTAAATCTTAAGGCGTAACACTTAGTGGGTAAAAGTAAGTAAGTTTGGCGCGCACATGGATTCTACAATATAAGATTACATGTATGACGGAATATATATATTTTATACTATGCAAAATATGCATTTTCTTATAATTATATTTTCTTATACGCGGACCACTATTATTATAGGTCGCGGTTGAGATCGTTGTTGTCATTCTTCTTCCTTTGTTGACTTTCTCGGTCGATACTTCTATTTTCGGTGAGTTTCTCACAACCCCTCTTTTACCGTTTTAATCGATTTTGGGGTGGAAAGCATGATGTATTGTATTTAAAGTGCTATGCTCGTACTTTTATGTGACAAACTTTCGAGAAAACTTGAGCTTGGAAAACGTGTTGAACTTGAACTTGATATGTATGTTGTTGTATGCTTGGAACCCGCCACTACTTTTAGCTCACTATATCCCCCTCAACGGGATTGAGACGTTAGTACATATGGATAGCGCTATTAGGAGATTAGCCCATTCTCACTCCCACCATAAACGGGGTGCATAGTACTAGGACATCAGACTTGTGTTGTGACACTTGTCGAACTTGCAACTTATTTTAGTGTAGGGTTGTTACACTAGGTGAATGGAACTTTAGAACTGGAAGGCTGAATGCGTTTAAGTAGTGCCTCGCATAAACACTATAACATACATATATTGATTTGTGTTACGTACCTTGGGTAACGGGAACTGTCTTTGGAAAGTCGAGTCATTCTGGATTCTCGACTTATTACGACAACTTGGTATTGATTTGGAAAAACTGTATTTGGACATCAATTCTTTTTCTAAAACGATATTTTGTGTACATAATCTTGTGAGCTCACCAACTATTTCGATAGTTGATCATTTTTATCATGCTTTTCAGGTGACATTCTTAAAGTGGAAACTTAGCGCATTTGCATATGGACATGTTCAAGATGTCTACTTTCTATCAAGTTATTGTCATTTGCACTTTTTAAACTTGTACTTGGAAATGTTGTAATTCGGATAGGTTTTCTTTTATCTTAATTCATGTATGGTGTTTTATCTATCATCTTGTGTGATGTTTATTAATATGTTACACCTCGTGTTTCCGCCTTGGTGGAGTGTGACAAATTATGCCTTTGAAAGTGTGAATATTTGATTATTCTTTGTTGTGGCGACAATTTATGATTCCAACGTAACTACGTGATCAATAGACCTGTAAAAACACATCAGCTCAATGTTTGATGGTGCGACATAACCTTAGTCATCTAACAGCGTGAGCTCGGTGGTTAACCTTTTTGGTTCCTCTTGAACTCCGTTGTTGACCTACTTCATAATTTCGTATCATGTAAACAATCTTAGCAATACGCGCTCATGCTAGTTTGCAATGTTTTGAACATAACATGTTGTGTAATATATTGCAACCATGGTCATAAATAGCTTGAGGCGTGACGTGGAGCATGGCCAAGCCTCACGCCTTATGAGCCATAGCGAGTTATAACGTTTTTAAGGCATGACTTAAATCGGCACAAAGTATGAAAATATTTATAAATTTATAAATTTATATCATAGTTTAAATATATTGAGTTTACAAAAAGTGTCATACATACGGAAATAAAGTAAATAAACCATCTTTGCATGTAATGTTTTTCATTTCTATAATAAAAATGTTTTTTTATCGAAATTGAATTCAAAAAAGCCTCAACGCAGCATACTTTATCGCGTCTTATCACGTTTTTTCACTCCTCATCTCACGTCAAGCCTTAAGCATAAGCCTTGGTCTATTGCGTGGCGTGGAGGTCACGCCTCACGCCTTTGTGAGGTCTTAGCGACGTCATGGCGCGCCTTTTAGAACCATGATTGCAACTGATACATATTAAAATGTTAATGAACAAACTCTGAAATAACGAGATTGTTGGCTTGGCTCGACATTAGTTGTGTTTTTTGTCCATTTTTCTTCTATAACCAATAATATGTTTTGTAATAAACAGTCAAACATCTGTAACCGTCTTGAAGCTATGTGGGGGATATTCTCAATGTTCAAATTAAGGTTTGAATGCGGAGAATGCTACAACGGAATTGTGTCCACCAATACCAAACGAATTGGAAATGGCTACACAAAAGAAAAGTTGGAGTAAGTGAACCTAACAGATTATGGGTACCCAATAGGGAACTCGTAACAAACTCACCAACATTGATTTCGTGTTTCGGCTTTTTATTTGCAACAATGTCAAAGTCAACAGCAGGTTCGGGTTCCTAAGGATGCATACAAACTGAGATATAAAAGATGAATGAGAAAGTGGAAATGAGCAAAAATGCAGGTATAACACACAAATTGATTAATGGTTGGATGCACCCATCCTGTTTGAATTGCTTTTATTGTAGCAATGGCTTCCACGCTGCCAACAGCACCCATACAGTTGACAAGTAAGAACAATGGGTCACAACGATATAAACACAATTGCGGAAGCAAAACCTTCGTTTGACACCACTTACCCAAACCCGTATGAACCTATGAGGATGCAAACAAATAGGGAAAAATAAAAACAACTCTAATCAGCCCCTTTTGAATACTCTTTCTTTAGAGCATATACCTCAGCGAGATCCCCGACTTGAGTAGAAGTTGCATGTGCATTAATGTAGTTTACCTTGCAGTAAGATTTAGTTGCCAAATATATCTGAGAACTTCCTCCTGAATTTAACATGATTAAATTAGGAGAAACACAAATCAGTAACAGATAAGAGATGTACTTTCTAAACTGAGACATTAATATCCACAAGGCTGCTTCGAATGCAAGCTGAGACACCAAGGCCACTAGATTGTGGATTAGTGATGTGATAAGCATCACAATATATAGCACCTCCCAAGTACTCGGCAAGTAATGGTGCATCCCTTTTCATAGCATGTTATAAACTCTCCATCACCTGCAAATGTTAAGATGAAACTCTACACATAACCTCTAAATCGACTGCGAAAATATATATCCAATTGGAGTAAGTCACTAGTGTGGAATTTACCAAAACACCAGCACCTTCGCCCATTACAAAACCATCTCTATCTTTGTCCCATGGCCTGGAAGCAGAGCGGAGATCATCGTTTCTTCGAGATAATGCTCGACAAGCAGCAAAACCTCCCATTATAATAGGAATAATAGATGCTTCAACTCCACCAGCAATCATCAAATCAGCCTTTCCTTCACGGATATGACTTGCAGCAGCACAGAAGAAATAATTGGATGATGTACAAGCAGCCAAAATAGAATAATTTGGTCCCGAAAATCCAAGATCAATATCAAGAAGGGCAGAGCCCATATTCGGCATCACAAACGGTGTCAGAAATGGTGATATTTTGTGATAATCTCTCATGTTTAAAGACTCCACACCATCAGAAAATACCCTAGCACCTCCAAATCCGGATCCAACAAGAACACCAGCTTGCTCCTTATGGATATGCAAATCATTGCCAAAATGGAGAAACATGCATGTAATCAATTGGATCCTATATGGCTATATTAAGAGGTATGGAAAACAAATATAAAAGTACAAACCTTGGAGAGTTCATGATCACCAACAACAACATCTTCAAGTGATTTTCCCCCTCAACAATGCAATTGCGTTGACAATCATCAAGTCTCTTGTCATTCTTTCTCTCAATATAGCCGTTTGATTGAAATCCATGAATTTGACCACCAAATTTAGTAGTGAGTTATGATGTTTCAAAGCGATCTATCAAACTGATTCCGCTCTCTCCAGATAAGAGCCTTTCGCAGAACGTATCAACTTCATTTCCGAACACGGATACGAGACCCATACCCGTAATAACCACTCGCTTTTTTGCATCTTTCTCTCTTTTTGGGGTAGTGCGGTAGGAAGCAAATAATGGGTGGCTTCTAGTGATGATGCGTGATGGTGATTTAAAAATAACTAAGGGTAATGAGTTAATGTTGAGCGACTTAAGTAGAGACACTGTTGGAGGTCTTAACTGAAAATGGGCTTGAGCTTGCATTATTGTGTATGATGAATGATCAAAGATTTTGAAGCTAAGGATCTAATACAATGTTTCAAATAGTTTAACATTAATTCATAGTATTTTCTCACTCAAACAATCTTATGTTTGTATATAACACGTCCTTTTTTCTTCTTTGATTCATCAAAGACTGCAGCGATGCAATTTTAGCTAGACATCCAAGGTGTGGGCTCATTAGATGCCTATATATAATCTAGGTACGTACATATAATGGTTGTATGTGCCTGTAATAATAATTAATGGGTCAAAATTGGATGTTGGTGTGTAATAAACTAAACATTTGAAGCTGCTACAACATTTATATCATCTATGCACACTCTTACATCTTTCCGCGTTGATCCAAATCTGTTTTGTGGTTCATACTATAGGTGAAAGATAAATCAGTTTGATAAGCAGTCCAAAGCTTGCCATTCAGGTCTCTTGGCTGTTTTGGAGACATCATAATAGTTATTGAGCTAGGAACTATGGAGTCTTCATCCTTGTTTACTAGAATCTAGTTTAAGCTAAATTGAGGTACTCGGGTACTTGTTTCTCTTATTCAATGTTAAGTTTCTTATATCAAACAAGTGTAGTATTTGGCTATTGATGCGCCTGTAGTAATATCCGAAGCTCATTTTCTTCTTGAAGAAGAGTTTCTATATATAGTACTCTTTTCAATAACATCAAGTGATACGTGATGTCACATATTTCTTCATTTGAGGTACGTGTTCTAAATTTTCTTTTAATGTTGATTACAACAGGCATTCGTTTAAAAGTCAAAGTAAGGCGGTTCCTGTAATCCGAGGCAGTGACCGATCATGGGCATGACAAAGTGGACAAACATAAATAAGCCATGATAGTGGTTAAAAATCATAAACTGTTCCCTAGTTAATAAAATAGTTTTTCTAACAAACATGTGGCAGATGATTTGATAAATATTTCACTTTATGTAAAAAAATATATTGCATGGGAAATACAATACAGTAAAAAAGTTAAAATTTCTATTACACAAGTTACTATTACAAGGTAGTGCCAAATTAGCTGATGTGATTAGCAACAATAGATGGACTTGGTCAGAGGAGTGGAGGGTCAAATATCCAATTATGCAAAGTGTTCAATAGTCATGGAAAAGCTGTTTGGATAGCTAATGAATAGACGTTGATAAAGTGTTATGGTGGAAACTAATTTGGTTCTCCAAGTGTATCCTAAGGCATTGTTTTGTTACTTCGGATGACTACAAGGGGAAGATTAGTAACTCACTAACTCAAGACAAACTAGCTAAATGGTTTCCTACAAAGACCTTTAAATGTGCTCTATGTAACAAAGGAATGGACTCTCATAATCATTTGTTCTTTAACTGTGAGTTTTCAAGGAGTGTTTGGGATAAGGTGAAACTTTAAGCAAATATGAAGATTCAAGCAGCCAATTGGGATGATGTGATTAAGGAGCTATATGACCTTCCTAATACAAAGAGTATTGGGAGTATTATTAGAAGATTGTGTGTTGCTGGTGCTGTGTACTTCATATGGCAGGAAAGAAACAAAAGAGTATTTACTCACGAACAGAGGAATGAAGGAACTTTGTATAAGATGATTACAGATACTGTTAAAGAAAATTAAAATTGATGTCTTTAAGAGTGAAGAATTCTGCTCCAGTAAGTAATGCAACATGAAAGTGGGAGGTTGAATTTGTGATTTTACGTGATCTTGGTAAAGATATTCATAGAGCTTAACAAACGGAGACAAAATTGTCTATTAGCTATAAGAAAGTGAATTTGGAATGCAATATCAATTTGTTGACGATAGTGAGTCATGAAAGATGGGACTACTTACCCTCAACAATTGATATAGTTTGCTTGAGTGGCTATTTGTATGAGAACAAATGTCTAGTGAAGCCAGTGAAGCCATTCTGTCATAGAAACCTATGCTCAAATATAGTGAGGATGTGGAACTGCTATAGAGTATTGGGAATTTATGCACAAGTCAAAGGAATTGTAGGTGTGCTTAGCCTAGATTTGACTGTTGTAGGAGGTGTAAGGAAAGTGAGCTTTTAATACTCATTGATCCTTATAAGTGATTCACATAAGTCAGTTCTGTGCAGATTTGGTGAGTGTCATGACTCATGAAACACAATGTTGCTTACAGAACATGACAATACTTATGTGATCACAACATAGCCAATCTGGGTCGGACAATTAGTAAAGGGAAGAATGGATGGGAACTGCAATATGATCTCGCTCATCGATTCCTCCCGAAACTCCTGTTGTCCCACCCTTCTCCTTCTGCCACTCCTGCATATACTAGATTTGTGAGGGAGGAAACTACAAGTCTGGTATATGCAGCCTTAGTATGTGCTGGAAATGTAGTTGTTGTATGCCGGTTCATCCATTTCTTAAGGTGGAAAGGTTATTGAATTCAGATAAGTCTTCTGCATTGTTTGAATAGCTAAGTTTGGCTGGTTTGAATGTTCTGTTTTAGAATCTTGAAAAGTTCTACTGATTACTTGGGCATGTCTTAGTAATCAGTGATCCTTGTTGTAAGTGATGTATATATTTGGTGATTAATATATGTTAACCTTTCCACCATGAAAAAAAAACTTTCTATTACAAAAGTTTATATGAGTAATCAATATTAGACATGTTGTCGATCATATATGGGTATTGTTGACTTGGCTCGACATGTGAGGCTTGTCAATGCCCGTGGTTTCTCCTACAATGAACAATATGATTTAGAGCATATGTGGAACAAATATATCTGTAAATGACTTGAACTTGCTTTATGAGAAGAGCATATTTTTTATGTTGATACATTTCAAGGTTTGAATGCCTAGAATACTACAATGGAATTGAGGCCAATAATACCAAATGAATTGGCTACATACAAGAAAACTTGGAGTTAGTGAACAAAACAGATTTTAGGTGAGAGGCTCACTAACATTGATTTCATGTTGTTGCTTCCAGTTTGCAACAGTATCGAATTCTACATCAAAACATTGAAACCTTTACTTGGCAGAGACACTAAAAGTTTAATGTATGAAAATGTTATCTTATGTTTATAAAACAAGAATTTCCTTAAGCAATATACTAGAGCACACAGGCACTGTACTTGGGTAGTTGGGTGTCAAACAAGATTCTCCTTAACCAAACGTAAGATGTAATGAATGCAAGGAGTAATTTATATGCGTGTCTGAAATGTATGCCTCATGATATGATGGCCCTAACGTATGGATCTATGATCTAAACTTAGTCACGATATACCAAAACATGAAAAGTAAACGTAGTTTATATTAATCTGTCATCATCATCTTGATTGTTTACATGTCTATCTATTTATACAAAATGAAAAGGCATGAGTGAAAAGGT
>BQNB010030460.1:0-51636 GCA_026074375.1 Tanacetum coccineum
ACCACATAACGACACATCCATGATCAATTTGATCATTTTGACCATATTGGTCAGGTGAGACTTCTGCTTTAATAACAGTTGATTTTTTTCATAAGGTTTTTAGAAGAATTCTTAGTTGTTAAAAGTGTTTCAGTGTTCATGCTGTGGAACATCTACTTTCCCTCCCTTTAAAAAAAACTATACCATAACCATAACCTTCAGTGGTGTATATGGAGTTATTTCCATACATTCCTTCAGGTCCTGATGCATCCCATATTTATGTAGGTAATCCTTGATATATGTTTTAAACGATAATTGTTTAAATGTGATAAAGATCCCTTGATGTTACACTGCACAAAATAGGATTAGGATGGTTAGTTTTGTTTAGAAACCCACCTTTTAGTGGGAGTGTTTGATCTTAGAGCACTTGATGATTCAGTCTTACTTGCTTTGAAAGACTCAACTTTCTTAGCTTGAAGACCTTCTCTTTTCCTGAACCACTTAATGTCATTATGATCTGATGTGGTATGAACATTGCTACCACATGTTTCATAGTTCTTTGTGACATGTTGAGGGTTTCTAGGTTTGATTCCTCTTCTTAGAGAAATAATCCTGTTATGACCATGAGTATCATGATCATAGCTTCCACATACTTCACATATGGGATAGTATACAAAATCATCAGATTTATGATCATTATATCTACAATGTATGCATGAAGGAAAAGGTATTGCTGGCCTTGAAGGTCTGGATCATGAAGAAGATTCACCTTGACCAGTATGATACTGATTTATATTCATGGAAGACATAAATTCGGCATGATCACATGTTCTGTGATTGGTTCTCTAGCACTTTTTACAAAACATGACTTCATAACAATTCTCAAAGAGATGATTTTTTGTCCACAGAGGTCATAATTCATTTTGAATTGAGTTTTGTATTTGTTTTGAAGTGCATTAGGAGAAACCTGTTGAGAATTCTTATTTCTGAAGTAAGATGACTTATTCTTGCTAATTTGTAATTTTAGTTCATTAAGTTCTTTCGTTACAATAGCCAAAGGAGGATCATCTTCTATTTTCACATTCTTTAACTTACCAGCAGGAGCTGAATTAGTTTTAGAAGCTGAAGAACTTTTGTTGCCTTTAGAAGGAGTTGAGGAATGTTCATTTATTATGATACTTTTTAAAGTTTCAGCTTTGAATGTGGATTTTGACTTCAAAATTGATTTCATAGTCTTTGGTCCAAAAACAGGTTCAGCACCAGTCAGCTTCTCCAGTAGAGAAAGGGAGGTGCTACATACTGAAGATTCATCCGCTGAATCATAATCAGTTGCTAAAGAGTCAGAGACAACAACTGAATGGTTAGTTGTGTTTCTTTGTGACTCATTTGGGGGTGCCTTACCAGTATCATGATTTGACAGAGTAGAATCTTTAGCTTTAGACAACTTAGGTTTATTACTACAGTAATAGACACCTCTGAGTTATCTGCTAAAGATTTTACAAACACTGGGTCTTTTGGCCCAGAGCTGGAGGTATCTTTAGTGAGTTGGTCAATTCCTAACATTTTCTTCTTTTGAGTAGGAATTTGTTCACTAATACACTGATTAACTTTATTAGAACTGTTTAGCCATGCTTCTATAATAGAAGTTAGCTCTTTTAGTTCATTTCTTAAGTTTTGATTCGATATCTCTTCAGATCACAGTTTACATGATGCATGGTAAGCAAGATCAGCTTTGCTTGCTTTAATACCAAAGCCTGTTCTTTGCATGTATTAAGTTTCTTAACAAGATTTTCATGTTTTTGACAAAGATTGTTCTTTGTTCTTCACATAGTTTTAGATCATACACAGATAATCTAGAAAGGATTTTCTATCATCATTATCTTCCATTTCAAGAAGAGTGTGTACCTTTTTCATAGAGATCTTAATCCATTCACCATTTCTGGCACTTTCTTTTGCCAACAGAAACTCTTTCTTCATCAGCAAGAGTGTTAGATATGAGTAAAAGACTCGGTCACCCCGCATATTTATTGTTTATAATAGTTCGTAGTTTAATAGTTAATCGTATGTCTTTCAGTTTTAAGCCGGGTTCTAATACCCGGTATTTTGTAAAAACTATATAAGCCTCTTCCAACTTTGGAAGAGGCAAGCTAGTCATTTTCACTTTTCTTATTAAACATATTTTCTCTTACTAGAAAATCCCTCTCATGTGTTTCTCTCTCTAGAAACTAGCCCAATCACAAGAATCATCACCCGTGTTATGAATTAAATGATCCTACATACAGGTTATTCACCGCCATTCTTGACACAAAGTGAATTTCCCCTAGATAGCCCAGCCGATTCACAAAATCCATGATTGCATCACCCGAAGGAGGTGACACAAATTGATAAGCTTGATCAACGGGGGTAATCTCTAAAGCTTCCCTGAGAAGATTTGCGTCCAATATGAACCAGTCTTTATCCAACTAAAAACGGTAAGCTCCAGTCTTAGCCTCAATCATAAGGGTATCCCAAAACTGTTAAAGGTAGATAGCTGGGACAGAAGCTGAGGCAGTGAATGCTCTGAAGAAGTTTGTGTTTTGCAGAATATCCACATAGATCTAAAAGATTGGGTTCCTTTGCTTATTTTGAAGATCCAAGACAAAGTTGCTCTTTCCAATAGGCACCCATGCAACAAATGGAAGTTTCTGATCATCAAATATTGTAGGAGTAGGAGGGGGAACATTCTCATTAGCCATGTTGTCTGCACAAGAATATCAACAAAGATAGGCAGACATGGCATATATTTGAAGTTAGATGAGAATATCAGTCATGATGTTTGACGAGCTTGGTTTGATTATGGTGAGATTAAGTCAAGTATGATGTAATATTTCGTATTGAGTCAGTGGTCATTGACTTGGGCTAAACCAGAAGTCAACACAAGTTAACTTTGGTCATAGGTCCAGAAGACATCCCTTGAACCCAATCACAAGTTAACAAGACCCGGATGGGAGTTAACTGGGTAATTGGGCCTTTGGATTGGGACTAAAAAGGGTATAGGGATTAATGGGCCAAAGCTTTGGAATTCTGGCCCAAACCGCTACCCACATGAAACCAAACCGCTATCAGGCAATGGCAGACAAACCGCTATGTAGTAGTTTGATCAAACCGCTAGGAAGTGGTTTGATCAAACCGCTATGACATGGAGCTGCCAAACCGCTATGCATATACAATTAATTTAATCAAACAGCTATGACCAAACCGCTATGATTATTTTATTCATTTAAATCAAACCGCTACCATTTTAGAAAAATTCGAAATAGCGGTTTGGATTATTATAATAATAAAAAATAATCTTCATCAAACCGCTACCACGTAACGGTTTGCCTGCTCATATTAAAATAATTAATAAAATCAAACCGCTATCAGGCAAATTCTGCAAACCGCTATCAAACATTTTCCATCAAACCGCTATCAAGAAAAATATACCAAACCGCTATCAAGAAAAATCTACCAAACCGCTATCTAGCATTGAATTCCAACACGCAATTAGCTACCAAGAATATGGCAAACCGCCATGAAGAACACTAAACATGAGTTCAATTTTCAGTCTTTTTGGCCATTTCAAATGCAATCCAAGGCTTCCTACATCTTTCTAATCGCCTAACAATCAATTTTAACAACCTACTCCTTCTCATTTCATCCAGATCAAGCCAAACACTACCCTTTTAAGTGACGAAGACCATTCAAGGACTAAAGGGGGCATGCAAGCTTGTTTTGCTACACTAGAAAGGTATTATACCATCACATAAATGCACACAAACTGACTTTAACAGCAAGCAATACATTGTTGACTTTTAAAAGTCAAACCTTACACAAAAGACAACAGATCAGGCATTATATAGAAGTGTGATCTCAACTAAGGCATCAATCTATATTATCTTGTCCTAAACATCAAATCTCCAACACAAAAATCACATTACAAACACACTACTAGATTTTGATCAAAAATGAAGGTAAATAAATCTTCCATAGAACAACGCACTATGTTTGATATATACATAAGACATACTTAGATTCTGTGATCACATGACCCCTAACCGCACCTAAACCCACCAATCAAATTTCAATTCCAAACCAACATTTTAATTTTTTCGATCAACCCTAGGTCTTAAACTAGAGATTCTACTAGTTTTTAATGAGTTTTGAAGTTGATCCTTTAATTTGCAAATAGATCAAAAGGATATGGAAACATGATATAATTGTTACCTTAACAATAAAAACCACAGAAGATCAAGGTATGAAGATGGCGAGATGCAGATAGCGGTTTGTGAAATGTGTGTGAGTTTTCAAGTTTGAACAAAAGTGAAGTGTTTGACCCCTAAAATACTAAACAGCTACCCTTATATACTAAGGGTTTCGGTATTGCGACTTGGTTCCCTGGGGTTCTCTCTTCTTACTATTTTTGGCTTGGAGGTTTTTCTAAGTATAAGAGTTTGGGAATGGCAATATTCGTCCCTATTATTATGAAATCTATGAAACACATAGCAATATTGCATCTACCCACCCGCCGACCATAAACTTTCTAACAAGAGAAATATGGCATTTTTGAGTTAAATCTTATTAATCACTCAATAGATATAACCCTGATCACAAAAAAAACGCGCCGCGCGTAAAGCTTACTTGTGAGATGTTTTAGAACCAGTTTGATGCAAAAAACTTGATAAATCTCCACGCGCCCCACCCCTCAAACATTGACGGTGTTATAGTTAAAGTGCTGTAGTCTGTTGTTTGAGATAAAAAGTTATATAGTAAAAGCCTGAGTAGATTAAATTTTAACAATACTTTTTCATCGTGATTAACACAAATAATTTTGAAGAAATCAATTATGAAGAAATTATTTAGTTATAAAAAGGAAGACTTCTCTTCTGATTTATGAAAACTATAAATTACTGAAAAGTTACATTTTCCTTGGAGGCATGGATATGAAGTATTGCACATAGCACGGGAACTTAAGTTATTCCCAGTTGTTATGGAACTGCTGGCTTCTTGGACGACTAGGCTTTCTCTATGTGAAATTGAGGGTGGCTGGCTGTATGTATGGCATAACCATGAAGTACTTGGTGGTTTTTCGTGGGTTACGTATGCTCGTACTTGAGGTATGACCCCGGTGTCCATTTGTGAATGACAGGGCAGAGGGCAGGTATTGGGATTGGCCTTTTGAGTTAATCTTAATTAACTCCCCTCAAGTTATAACCCTGATCACCAAAAAAACTTTTACCGTTACTTGTGAGATGTTTTAGAAACTCGTTTGATGCAAAAAACTTGAAATCACTCTCCTCCTCAAACAATGACCCGTGTTCTAGTTAAAGAGTTGTAGTCGCTGTTTGAGTTAAAAAGTTTATTGTAAAAGCCCGAGTAGATTAATTTTTAACAATACTTTTTCCATCGTGATTAACACAAATAATTTTGAAGAATCAATTAAGAAGAAATTATTTAGTTATAAAAAGGAAGACTTCTCTTCCGAATATGAAATAACGCACTGAAACGTACATTATTCCTTGGATGCATGGATATGAAGTAATCCAAGCCCGGGAAAAATTAATTACCCGTTGTCAGGAACAGCTGTCTTTTTGACGACATGCTTTCCTCAATTTGAAAAGCGGGTTGCAGTCAGAAATAACTGCAAACCATGAAGACATGTTTTAAAACTGTTTGAACTTCTGCTCGAACTTCATTAAAAGACCCGTGTCATTATTGAATGACATTTCTAGGTCCGTAAATGTTATCGATTTTCAGAAGACATGTCTTGAAAAATATTTTTGGTATTTTCTATTTTTTGATTTTTATGGTTTTTTGTTACAACCGGCAATTTTCAGAACTTTAAATTGCTATTTTACCCTTTGACTTTTTGGTTCCGACTTGACTTTTTGACCTTTTACGGTCACATAAAAACGATTACCGCGTAGCCGGTAATTTTTTGAAATATATTTAAATAATAAATCATATTTATTATTACTTATCTCTCATTTACAAATTTATTTTTCAAACTTATTTGAAACGAAAACGAGAAGATATCTCGCAATTGTGAAAAATAGCACACAACGTGTACCGACGCAAAAATAATTAAATTTATATTTAATTATCACTTTTTATTAAATAAAAATATTTAATAAATTATTTAATATTTTATTCAAAAGCGTTTATTTAAAAACGCGAATGTTCAAATCAAAGTTTTAATTTTTCGGACAACGCTTGCCGTGATACCCAATGGCTACCAAATAAATAATAATCATTTTAAATATATTTTATAAAAACATTTATAAAATAATAGTCGAGTGAATACTCATTTTCGTAGGAAAAACTATTTTAAACGCAACGGTGCAACTTTCGTGTTTTGAATCAAAAGTTAACTAGTCTAAACATGTCCCGGATCATTATTTAACAAAAATTACACTTATGGTCCTTCTAGAAATATTTACAATATTAACCTTGATCTATTTAGCACTTGCTACTTTGTTTTATAACTTTGAGTATATAAACAAAAGAGTTAGGGTTTCCTTTCATTTTATAAACCCTAGCCACACACCTCCTCCCTCTCTAAAAGTTTTTCGGCGCCTCCTCCCACATCCGGCCAGATTCCGGCCATTTTCCGGCCACCTGCCGTCGGCCACCAGCCGCATCACGCTACCATCAACATCATCACCACCACAACACCACGCCATCACCACCCCTCCCTTTCGCCACCACCTCTACGCCACGCACCACCTCCCACAGCCGCCACAACCTCGGCTGCCACTCTACGACAACCACCACTTCATGACGTCACCTCACCACCGTCACCCTCTCAACATCATCTTCGTCTCCACGCCACCTTTGTCATCATCGCACCACTACCACCACAACAACTACACCATTATTGCCATCCTCCCCATCTCCACCCCATCATCACCAAAACGAGTGCGTTTGATTTTTCAAGCACCAAGGGTGCGTTGGGTTGCAATCATGACCCACAAGGGCACGTTTGGTTTTAAAAATGACCCACATTGGGTGCGTTTGGTTTTTGTTTTTATAACAAGGGTGCGTTTGGTTTCTTAAAACGTCCCAAAATGGGCGTTTGGTTTTCATACCGTATAGGGGTGTTTGTTTTTACGTGTTAACAGCTTTAGGGTGCGTTTGGTTTGCTGTTTAACAGCGTTAGGGTGCGTTTGATTCGCTGTGTAACAGCTTTAGGGTGCGTTTGGTTTGCTGTTTAACAGCCACTAGGGTGCGTTTGGTTCGCTGTGTAACAGCTTTAGGGTGCGTTTGGTTTGCTGTTTAACAACCACTAGGGCGTGTTTGGTTTCGCTTATTTTTGTTAGTATTTGGTCTCGTCTAGTTATAAATTATAGCACGTGGATAAATTGCAACATTGATTGATTAAAGTGGAAAACCTTGAGGTTTGTAAAAATGGGAAACGTTGTATAAACGAATAGGTCATGTCGAAATTTCTGTAAATTTCTATACTTAGTCTTTTTCGTTTAAAACTTTTATTATCTTGGAAACCCGATAAAAAGAATTAAGTTATATAGTTTTTAAGAGTATTAAATTGTAATTATACAATAACCCGACAAACAAACGAAAACTATACTTTCACAAACGAGACAACTAGTTTAGTTAAAACGCGTAACGAAATACTAAATTATAAAATAGTATTTTATAATTCTTGATTAATAAATAAAATAATAACTTTTGTACAAACTTTAAAAATGGCATTTATCTAATCCGTAACTTTAAAACGTGTGTTTACTTTTATACAAGGACTATTTATTAATTTAATTAGTGACTTTTGAAAACGTGTCGAATTATATTGTTACCTTTATTTTTTTTCACTTTTCTTATATAATACTTGGAAGGTATTATATAATTAGACCATTTTATTTAATTGTCACCTTTTAAATATAACACATGTCGCGTATTATATACGCTTCGAGTTATTCTTTTGATTTTGTATCTTGTTATATAATTCACGGTATGAATTATATACTCGGTCATTTTTTTTTTCTGTTAATTTTTTTGGTGATTTCTGAAAATGTGTCGAATTATATTGTTACAATTATTTTCTCATATCACTTATAAAATACTAGCGAAATATTAAATACTTCGGATATTTATCTTTCTTGTCTTCCTTTTTCTTATTAATACATCGTTATATATATTTTTAGACTTTCATATGTAATATATACAGAATATATTACATACCTTGCTTTTACCTTTCGGTTTATTTTATTGAACCAACCACCAAACTCATACAACTTGAAAATCCAAATCCTTTATCAACGGCGTCGCATTGATGTTTCATCCATCGAAAACCCCAATTCATCACATAAACTAGGTGGGTCTTAGCGTTAAGATAACTGCATCTTCTGGGCGAGTCGTTTCCGATTTCTGTTGTGTTTTGCCTAATATTGCTTTTTGCAATTGTTTGCAATGTCGAGGTGATGTTCTAGCCCACATGTTATCAATAGAATTGTGTTATATAATACCTTTTAAACTTTTGGGGTGAGAACATGCTCGTGTACAAACTTGTTTACTCTAATGATTTCAAACTTCATTAGAAATGTCGTTTGCAAACTCAGTTACATGATTGATGTCACACTTTGTTTTACTTATGGATGCAGTCACTTAAAGCCTTTCTTTTGGAAATACATTGTTGATTTTACTATGGACATAAGTATCTTGATCTACTTTCCCTGTTTTTTACATGTTGCCTAAGTGTACGAAATCAGACCACTAATTTTTTTTTTTTGGGACCCGTATTATCATGACCGTTATTTTTGACGACTGGCTGGTTAAGTAAGCGCGAGTGTTATAAATAGATCTATTGGGACTAATTATCCTATCCGGACGTGAGAGTAGCGTCAAACTATGGGGCTCCAGATAAAAACGATATATACCATGTCGGATTTCACTAGGTGATCTTGGTCAGATACCTCTAGGGCAATTAATTTCTTGTTTGGCATATAATATGCTTCCTTTTAATTGAGCTTCAGTGTCATGAGCTTAGCGCAACCGTAATTACTTTTCATGTGATATTGTATTTGTTATAATAGTCTCATGTGCTTTGTATGTGAAATCGTAAACTACTAAGATTGTCACATACGTTTTGAAATCTTATGGTCCACACTACTTTGTTTGAACGTTTCAAATTTCTAAATACTTTTCATAATACTGTGAATGAAGCAGTATTCACTAAACGCTTTTGATTCTCGCAAATACTTTACTTAAACCTATGAATTCACTCAACTTTATGTTGACTGTTTTTAGCATGTTTTTCTCAGGTGATTAGCTTTGGACTTCATTGACGTGCTATGTGGAGTCTACGTGTAATATGATACCATTTATCAAGACTTTATTTCTCATTCATACTCGTTGTCTTTTGAAAACCAAATTATTCTTCCGCTACACTTTTCTTACGCTTCCGCAAATGTTTAATTTCTTTTGAATCTTGTAAAACTTATCTATTTTTAAATAATGCAACGAGTTATGATTTTCAAAACGTCCATTAGTGGTCGTTCCCTTTGCCTTGTGTGATGTATATTATGACGTCACGCCCTCGGACACGTATTTTGTCCAGGCCCCGTTTGGGGGTGTGATATTTTTGTAGGTTATATATTTTTGTATTTTTCTTTTTGTTTTTAAATATATACATAGGATACATGAAGACCATGCTTTACTCATCCTCCCCGTCTTGAAGGCGTTTAAGGGTTTTCGGGGACATACTTTTCATTCCAAGTCACGGGAGTAGGAATTCGAACCGCTCTCTTGGCAATGCCTTAGTGAATATATCCGCAAGCTGATAATCCGTTATCACAAAGTAAAGTTCAACCACGCCATTGTTGACTTGCTCTCTTATGAAATGGTGGCGTATGTCGATGTGCTTTGACAGGGAGTGCTGGACATTGTTACAGCAGAGGGCGATGGCACTTTTGTTGTCACAATACAAAGGTATATTATTGAATGCAAAGCCGTAGTCTGTAAGCTGTGACCTCATCCAAAGTATCTGAGCATAGTATCCAGACATGGCAATGTATTCAGCCTCGGTGGTTGAGATAGCAATGCTTTTTTGCTTCTTCGATGACCAGCTCACTAATTTGTCTTCAAGAAACTGAGCACTTCCTGACGTACTTCTCTTTGTGTCTTGACAACCTGCATGGTCAGCGTCTGCATAGGCCGTTAGTGCCATAGCGGTGTCCTTCGGATACTAAAGACCCTAGTTAATGGTGTCTTGAAGGTGTCGAAAGACCCGCTTAAGTGCCTCAAGGTGCTTTTTGGTAGGCTTAGCTTGATACCTAGCACACATGCACACGGCAAATACCAGATCTGGCCTACTGGCAGTGAGGTACATTAATGAGCCAACCATACCTCGAAACCGAGTTTGGTCAACTGGAATCCCTAAGGGGTCCTCATCCAGTTTTAATCTATCAACCATTGGTGTATCTACAGGGTCAGACGAATCCATTCCATATTTTGTTAATATTTCAAGATCATATTTTGATTGATTAATAAAGATGCCTCCGGGACTTTGAGAAACTTGTAATCCTAAGAAAAATAACATTTGCCCCATCATTGACATCTAAAATTTTGAACTCATTTCTTTGGAAAATATGTCACATGCTTTAGGATCAGTCGAGGCAAATATGATATCATCTACATAGATTTGAACAAGAAGAATATGTTTGCCTATTTTTTGGGTAAATAACGTAGGATCTACCACACCCTTGGAGAACTTGTTTTCCAGAAGAAACCTTGATAATGTGTTATACCACGCCCTTAGAGCCTGCTTTAGACCATAAAGAGCCTTCTTCAGACGATAGACGTGTGTTGGGTGATCTGGATCAACAAAGCCCTCGGGTTGACTGACGTAGACTTCTTCTTTCAGCTCGTCATTCAGAAATGCAGTCTTGACATCCATCTGGTATATGATCATGTTTTTGTTGGCGGCATTTGCAATGAAGATTCTGATAGCCTCTATCCATGCAACCGATGCAAATGATTCCTCAAAATTGATACCTTCCTCTTGTCGATATCCCTTTGCTACTAACCGTGCCTTGTTCTTCAAAACATCACCATACTCATTAAGCTTTACTTTGTAAATCTACTTGAGAGCGATTATCATAACACAGTCTGGTTTCGGAACTAATTCCCATACTTGAAGTCGATCAAATTCGTGGATTTCTTCCTGCATAGCTTCAAACCAGCAAGCTTCATCCATAGCAGTCTTAACATTCTTGGGTTCAACTTTTAACAGTACAGAATTGTAGAGGCACCACAAGGCATCTGTAGCTAACTGTTTTCTGGTGGATACCGGACGAGAAGGATTACCGATTACATTACCCAGTGGGTGATCCTTTAACCATTTTCCAAGATGATTGTGTGGGTGAACAACTTGTGTAGATACAGCAGAACTGACATCCCCAGATGATGACTCATCATAACTAGGTTCTGGAGCAAATACATTTACGAAGGGATCGTTGTCAGTTTGAGTAAAAGGATTGTCTTCGAAAGTGGGTCCATCTGCAACACCTTGATGTGAGATAGGAGGTTGTACTACGGATGATGACGGTGAATAGCTTGTTGGCGGTGCATCTTGATCAATTGTTGTAGAAGAAGGTGTACCGGCTGAAACAACTGGAACTTCAGCTGCAGGAGCAGGAGGGACCGGCCTTTCAATACCTGAGGGTTCAAAGTATTCATCGAACATCGGTTGGAATAAAATCTCCAGATCTTTATTAGTGGGTGGTACATAAGGAGCTGCAGGGACAGGATCTGGTACGAGCCCTGAACTAATTTGTCCAGGCGTCAACAAAATAGGCTCGGGTCCTGTACTGATGTGCATAGGAGCCATCGGCTCAGACAACTCATCGAATTGCACGTGAATTGTTTCCATGATTCGTCGGGTTCTATTGTTGTAGATTTGATAACCCTTCCTAGTTGGTGCATAACCGACGAAAATTCCAATATCAGCTGTAGGTCTTAATTTTCCAAGGTCTTCACTGTCATTTGTTGGGTAACAAAGAGCACAAAAAACACAGAGAAATTTAAGATCAGGCTTCTTGTCATGCACTAGCTCATATGGAGTTTTGTTGTGACGAGTGTGAATAAGGGATCGGTTTTGGGTGTAGCAAGCAGTAGCAATAGCTTCTGCCCATAGAAACATCAGAGCCTTGGAAAATATCAGGATTATCCTAGCAGCCTCCATAAGAGTATGGTTCTGTCTTTCGACAACGTTGTTCTGCTGTGGAGTCCGCGAAACTGATTTTTGGTGAAAAATGCTGACACTTTCATAAAATTCAGTCAGGAATTGATTAACAAATTATGTGCCATTATCGGTACGGATGTATCTGACAGTTTTGTTGAGACCGACTTGTATTTGCTTCAGAAATTTGATGACGAACTTTGGGGTTTCATCTTTCGATCTCAAAAACTTGACCTAAGTAAACCCAGAATAGTCATCAACGATGACTAAGATGTATTTCTTCCCATTAATTGTTTGCACTCGCATTGGTCTACATAAGTCCATATAAAGGGTATAAAGAACTTCCAAGTTGGTGTTTTCAGTTTTAGGTTTGTGGGAATATTTCTGGCTTTTTCCAAGTTGACAAGCCAAGCAAAGATGATCTTTCTCAAACTTCAGCCTAGGTAAGCCTCTCACCAAATATTTTTGAGCAAGATCATTGATGGTACCGAAGTTTAAGTGATTTAACCGACGATGCCACAACCATGATTTGTTCTTGGAGGCCTTGGACAGTAAGCAGATAGGAGAGGACTTCATCATGTCTTCAACAAAAATAGTGTATAGATTAGTGCTACGATTTCCTTTGATTAAGTAGACACCATTAACATCCCTAACATAACATGAGTGTTTGCGAAACGCAACTTCAAGATCTGAATCGTAAAATTGTCCGACAGAAAAAAGATTGTGTCCCAGTCCTTCCACATAGTATACCCTAGAGATCACACTGTCACCAATCACGTAATCTCCATAACCCATGATAGCACCAAAATGGTCATTCCCGAATCTAACTGTCTCGATGAACATTTTCACGAAATTCCTGAGCCGTGAGCGATCCCCCGTCATATGTTTTGAACAACCTGAGTCTAAATACCAAAGGATGATCTGTACGATCTGCATTTGAAAACAGACGAATATGGAGAGTTTGGTACGTTGGATCCCCAATTTCTGTTAGGGTCCTGTTGGTTAGCACAAACAAAAAGTTTCACAGAATTATTAATTAATTGTGTAACAGTTGTAGTGGGATTGTCAGTGGAAATTGCTTTTTCCTGTTTGTTTTTACGCTGGTACCTAGTTAATGATTTATGAGAAGTGTTACTTAATCTCTCAGTTATCACAATTTTACTGGTACTAACGCTTTCAGGTTGTTTTGCAGGCACTACTTTAGATTCAGTAAACCTAGTTAAAGGGCGTTGTTCTCCTAAAATGAATTTCCTTCCAGTGGGCTGCCACTGAAATTTGACATTGGTAAACAACTTTCCAGTTGCCTGCCACACTTGCTTAACCTGCTTGACTCTCCAAACCTTGTTGACAGGGGGTTTCTTAACAAACTTCAAAGACTTCACAACACATTTATCATGATTAAAAGACATTAAGCATTTGTTACAAGTTTTGCAGACAGAAGTAGAATTTGAATTAATTACAGTACGCTTAAAGCTAATACTAGAATCAACACGATTCTTTTGTTTCACACTAGACTTATTATTCCTAGAATGGGCTTCTACTTTCTTCATGTCACTCTTAGCTGGCAAGGTCCTATCTTTCTTTGTATTGCTCCTAGGCTTTGACCCGCTAGCTGCAGTGGCATCTTTTACTCCTGTAGAAGGAATCATAGGTTCATTAGTCTTTTTCATTTTCTGTTGCTCAACATGTGTTTGTGAGTTATTAGTTGAAGTTTCACCTGGTTCTACAAAAGTAACTCGCTTTTTCCTATTTAAAGGGGCAGTAGCAATCTTTCTATCTCTTTTATTAAAATCTTTCGGACAAGTGCCAATGACATATTCAAGCAATTCCTGAGAGTGTTTAGTGTAAAGGCAGGCAGATGCAAGTGAGCTATCTAATGGTTTTTCAACCCTGGCCTCTTCAACAATCTCGCGAAGAGTTCCTACACTTTCCTTAAGATGTTTGAGATACTCTAGATGAACTTCCCTATTGTTCCTATTTCGAGGGGGAATTGGTTCAACATCGATAGCATACATACCAGGGGCAAGAACTTTTGGTTTCACAGGATCAGGCATAGTGACGCATTTCGTTTTCCCTTTTATCTGAGCCTTTAGGGTCTCAATTTCAGTTAACAAAGAAGTTGTCTTTTCAATGGTTTTAGCACGCGTTAGCTTGATTGAATCATACAATTCCTTGTAATGCTGCTTAACTTTTTCATTTTCTGCCCTAAAACGCTCATTTAGATCTTGAAGGGCATTGACTTTTGCATTTAAATCATTGTTCTGAGAATCTAAGGCCATAAAGTCAAGAATGGGATCTGCCTCACTATGTTTCTTTTGCAAACGAGAAATTTTCTCTTTCAATTATCTAATTGTATTGCCCCTTCCTTAAAGCTGTTCTTTTAGGTTTCTGATTACAAAAACTGACTCAAATGCAGGAGCATCCGAAGATGTCACTGATTTTTTGTTTCCAACACGTTCTTTAAGATGTTGATACTTCAATTGCAAATTTAAGCGATCCACCTCAAGTTTGGAAAAATGTTTTATCATCTCATCATGATCATCTTTTTGAATCTTGTAAATCAGATTATAATTTTCAGCTTTAAGTTTGGCAATACGTTTTTGTGCAACAGTGTAAGCATCATGCATGTCAGAAAATCTAGATACAGTAAGCACAGACTCTGTTGCAGTATAAAACACATCTTTGGACAAGCATTCAACAATTAGGTTCTCATTCTCAATGAGAAGATTTTTCCTCTCAATTTCAACGCACTTCTTATCAACAGCATTTTGGTCCACCTCAGCCTCCATTTGATCAAAAACTTCTTTCATTTCCTTAATTTCGTTGATGAGAGCTTTTTGAATTCCCTCAAAATGTTCTTTGATTGTTTTGAAAAATAGGATTACCTCGGTGAGATAACATGTCTTTGTTTGTTCAAAACCCCTTTCCCCTTCAGTGAGACCCGTAGGTGTGATCCTTTTTTTATAGATTTTATCAAATTTTGAAAAAAGTTATACTAGAGAATAAATATCTACTTGTACTTGACTTTTTGTTGGGAGGACTTTGGGGACCAGCTTTGCAGGTGTATTGGGAGGTTACACCGTCATAGCTGTAATTGGTTTTGCAGATTTGGCCTTTTCATTGAGAACTTTGACCTTTATTTTGAGAAGGTCATCAGACCAAAATATCTACTTTGGGGTCAATTGTTTCTAAGGTGTGAAAGTTGCTAAATAATTCTCTTTCAAGTAATTATGTGGTGCAATCTTAACCTTCTTTTTCACACACTCTTGGTCTTTCATTTTTTCAATCATTTGTTTCCTAGTAGCCTTAGCTATGTCTAGGGTGTCCTCAGAGTCATGAACTAAGGCACGATCATGGTTAGTCTTGAAAATCTCATGACCATTATATAGAGCATGTTGAACTTGCTTTGCTTTAGACAGATAAAAGGGGTTCTTGTAGCCTATTGCTACCCTATTGACCTCATCATAAAAGGACTTAAGTTTGCACAACATATGGACTGTTTGAAGAGACTGATCTTGTTTATATAGATTATCTTCGACCTTTTCTTTTAAGTGTTTCATGTACAGAAATTCTTCAAGGAGCTTATTTTCTTTCTGTTTAAAATCTGTTTTTTAACGTTGATACTTCTTCCCTTATTAACTTGTTATGGTTAAGGGTAGAGTTAAGTTGCATTTTAACAGATGAAGTTCCTTTTGTAAAGATTCTTCCTTAATATTACAGTCTTTGATAATCATTCTCATCTGTGTAGCAATCATCAGTTCTCGTTCAGTTAGTTCAAATTTGGCCCTTTTTTAAATCTCAACTAATTCCTTATATCTAGCAAGTTTAGCAGTTAGGGATGCATTAACAGTATTGTTGGGCTTGTTAGAATTGACACATTGGACATCCTGCTCATATATATCATTGGTAATAATCATTACTGCATCATTAGGAACAGAAGATACATCACTGTGTACAACTTGGTCTTTGTTGTCTTGCACATACTGTTCATACGAGATAATATTACTATTACTTGTATATTCAGTATCAGCCAACAATGTTGTTTGGTTGTACATCGTTTTGCATCTTGTGTTCCTTATGATATCATTCATATTATCGAGATAATTATCATGATCTTGTACCTCAGAGATTGTGTCAGAATCATACGATGGACCAGCTTCATCATAAACTGGATCAGCAGAGGAGAGATTGGCCATGAACATTGTCTGAGCAGTAGGAGCTTCATTAATATCAAAGTCGAAGGCGTCACATTGATCAACTTAAAAGATGATTTCTTCGTTCTGAGCCATATCCTGAACTGGTCCCTCATCTACCTCATCATCAAAAGTGTAGGTTTGTTCACCCGCAAGAAACAACAGCTGGTCCTTATCCAAATCTACTCCATTTTCTTGAGCTTGCATCAGCAACATCTTTTCCTTAAAGTAGTTAGAGTTCTGTGGTCGCTTCGGCTGAATGCAGTTTCTTGCTATATGACCAATCCCATTGCAGTTGTAACACTTGATTGGCTTTCCTTGCCAAAGACTTGCATTACCAGCTCTGTATTGAGCTCTCCCATTACCTATAACAACAACACCCCTAGCATTGTTTCCTTGAACCCTGTTATGTCTCCCCTGAACATTATGAACCACAACCTTGCCATTATGCACTATAGCTTGATTTCGTGTGTTGGTGGAGGTTCTCAATTGATTATTGGTTTAAGGAAATTATGTTTTGTATTATTGGGCGAGAAGGGCAACTTGTTTCATTAAATTGTCAAGCAATTCATCAACTGGAGAAAAACCTGTATCAAGTTGTGTGTTATCAGTAAACTGAGGTTGATATGTGGCTAGTGGAATGTATGAAGGTTATGGAGGAACTGATGATGCTGAAGGATATTAATAAGGTGAGACATGAGACACTAGGGCAAGTGGATCATGTGAGTGTTGGTTGAGTCTTTCCATCAGCATCTTGTTCTCATTGGCATGCAACTCGTGTTGCTTTAGGTAAGCATACAACTTATCATAATTGGACTCTTTCAAACCCCTTTTTAACTTGACCAACGTCATAAATCTACCCCATTCGGGTAACATGTTGTTTACAAAGTTAGAGTTCAGCTGAATTTTAGGCATGGTCATCTTGATATGTATTATGTCGTTGATTAGCTTGGTAAACCTTGCGTAGTAGTCATGAATGTTTTCACCCTTGTTTTGCCCAAAATGTTAAATTCATCGTACAACTGAGATTCATGGTCATCTTTGGTCAATTCAAAACCTTCCAATAACATCTTCACAGTATCCCAAATATCCTTGGCATCCGTGTTATGGTTAATGAGTTTGTAGATGTCTCTTGGCAAGCCTTGAAGAAGGATATTCGTTTCACGAATGTCAGCTCTAAGTCTATCCTTTTCAGCTTATGAAAGGTCTGCAACCACTCGGTCTTGTTCTGGGCCTAGATAAGGACCATCAATACCTGAAACAATCTCATCTCTGCACCGTCCCATCTTGAATAGGCCTTCATCAATAAACTAAAGTATGTACTCTACCTGATCTTTTCCCTTAGAGTATAACCGAATTCGTTGTTGCCATGACTCAAAATCAGTCATGTCAAGCATGGGAGGGTGGGTATCTGAACCGGCTGCTTAAATATTTTCTGACTGATTGGACATTTTAACTGATTGTGAAATGATATGATTGAATCGATCAATGATTAGTGATTGTATGTTAAAAGGTGATAGTTTATTAAGTGTTTTCTTGTTTTGGTTTGTTAAGTTGGAGGTTATGAGTTTGAAAATAGTCTGAGTGTCAATATGGTTGAATGTTCACAAAAACATAGACTCAAACCGCTGGCACAGTAACCAAATCGCTGCCTAGTCAAACCGCTGTCAATAGTGAAAAAATACCCAAACCGCTATATTCAAACCGCTACGTAAAATACCCAAACCGCTACGAAGAAAATTCAACCAAACCGCTGCCAAGACGAAAAATGGCCAGAGGTTTGTTTCCAAAATGACCTTGAGAATAAAGTCTTCGGAAACCTGTAACAAACCGCTATGTCTAAACCGCTACGATTGATAAACCGCTATGAAGAAATTCGCCAAACCACTATCTATGAATCAAACCACCAGAGGTTCGTTTAGAGAGAGGCCAAGGAAAATTAATCTTCAATAAACCTGTAAACCGCTATGTAGCAAACCGCTATGAGGACTAAACCGCTACTAGGTAAATGAAGGCAAACCGCTACAAAGAAAAAAAAAGACCAAACCGTTGCCAAGAAACCAAATGGACAGAGTTTAGTTTCCCAAATCGCTATGAGAAAAATGTCTTCGAAACCTATAAACCGCTACCTAGTAAACCGCTACACAAGACGACAAACTGTTACTGGTACACTACTCACAAACCTCTGCCGAAAAAGACAAACCTCTGTCAGTAACGACAAACCGCTGTAACATTGTACGACCCTGACAAACCGCCAGAACAATGTACGACCCTGACAAACCGCCATAACAGTTTACCAAACCGCTACGATAAACCAGAAGCAGACTATCAAACTGCTATAATGAAAAAACAAACTTTTTCTCCTAAAAACACCTAAAAATCACTCTTTTGAACGTTTTTGCATGGATTCTTTTGCACAACTAAGTCCTAGGAGGTTATAATAACTAGAAAAACCTAAACTTTATCACAAGAAACATCAAAATCTAGGAAACTTAATAAAACGAGCTATAACCTACTAAAACCCAAAGTTTAATCTAAACCAAGCAAGAAAACGCACACACAAACGATCTAATCATCCCATGTGCTCTGATACCAATTGTAGGATATTGGATATCATAACACAATCGAATGGTTAGAGGATTAGCCGAATTCTAGTGAGAGAAACAAAGAGAATGCACACTTCTCTAGAGAGAGAAAGTGTGTGTGTATAAAATGACTAACCACCTCTTCCAAGGCATGGAAGAGGCTTATATAGTGAATACAAAATCGGCCTTAAGGCCATGTTATGGGCTTACACGTATGGGTTTAATACCCGGCCCAATACCGTTTGTCATACGATTAACTATTAACTACGAGCTACTTTAAACTGTAAAATACACGGGGTGACCGAGTCTTTTTCTTATATCTAACAACAAGCAAGCATGGTGAATCTAATACATCTGTGTTAGAAGATCCTACGCTTTGAGCTGGAAATCCTGTCAAGTAGATTCTTTGAATCTACCTGATCACAGGTATAGTATTTATACTATAAAACGGGGAACCGGTGGTTATTGCAACCGTATTCGACGAAGTGACAAAGAAACTTCCGTCCATATCTGTTGTTTATTACTAACATTCAAATGCAGGTACAAACGTCGGTGTTGCAGCCCCATTCTAGCGAAGTCGGATTCATTACCACATGCTCATACTCAAGCCTTCAAAGTCAATCATTCAACATCTAGATTGTTGATACTAAACTTCCTCATCATCAAAGAGCTTCAAAGTCAAATAAAGAATAGTCTATTGGGGAAGATTGTTAGACTTATGTTTATATAAGTAAAACATGAATGCCATCAGTATGAGCATGTCAATCAAGAGCACAAGTTGAACAAGAAAGTCAAATCAAGATGATTCAAGTCAAGGAGATGATATAAGATGAAAGATCTTAAGAACTCAAAGTCAAAAGATGAAGGCTCAAGATCATAATCACATAAATGACGCTGAAAGAATGTCATCAGTCGTCTTAGTCGTAATTAGTATTGTTATGTAATAGGCTAGTCGGGATTAACGGGCTTGGACTTTAAGCTAATATTGTCCGTGTTCCGGGCTCAAAGCCCAAGACAAGCCAAGCCCGGCCCAAGATAGAAGCCCACACGCCATACACGTTGGCTAGGGGTATAAATAGGACCATCTCCACACATGGAGAGGGTGTTAGTTACATTTGCTTCATTTGTATGTGTGTGTAACTCACCAAACTCTCTCTCTAAATCTAATGCTCTTCACTTTCCTTTCTCTCTTTTCTTCTTTACTTATTTCGTCCCTTATAGCTTATTGGTTGCTTATTTGTTGTGTTACTTATTGGGATAACAGTTTGATATGCCTGCTCCAACACTCACGCAAAGGGTCTTCAGCTGCTAAAGGTGTTGTTACTTAATACTTGAGAAATATTTTTCAGATTCGATTCTTACGACACAAATAAATTACAAAACTAAAATCATATAGCGAGAAATAATTTCAGTTGATTATTATGACAAGAAATATTTTTCAGAGTCGAGTTTAGATATTGTCCTGCACCATGAAGCTAAATTTTATATTAGGTTTTGTCCTGCATTGTCTGAAACATTACTTAAATGCAAATTGTCTTCTATAAAATGAAGCTTTCATGCCTTAGTTATCAAATAGCTGATTAACTATTGGTTTAAACGGTCTGACCCAAACCCAACCATACTCTGTTATGTCCAGCAGGAAAAATAATACACGAGATTTTGTTGATTATGCAGCAGTCATCATTATCTCATTTTTACAATTTTATTTAGAATGTTTATCTTGTTTTTTATTTGTTTTATTTAGGATAATGGCTAAGTCTTTAGGGATTATCTAGTAGATATTTGTTAGGACTTTGTTAGGGTTTTTTCCTTTAAGTGTAGGTTGCGTTTTCCATAATCATTAGTCAATAAAAAATAAATTTAGTTTCAGTTGAGTTTGAGAGATCTTTGGGTTCTCTCTATATAGAGGCCTATTTATCCCATAACTTGATCACAAACCCGGGACCATAACAAATTGGAATCAGAGCCAAGAGTTATTGGTGGACCAAGTGAAAACCTGGAGAAGATGTTTAATCAGTTCTTGAAGATGTACCAAGAGGATCATCTAAAGAAGCAGATTGAACGGGAGAAGTTTTCTCGACAAATCGAAGAGCTATAACAAAGATTAGAAGCCTTACAGAAAATTGAGTCCTCTTCTAAGTTTTCTTGGTTGGAAAGGGTGAAAAGAAAGTAATCGGGATTGAAGACCGTGACATAGAAAAGTCAAAAGTGGAGTGGAGTAAAATGGAATCAGCTAATGAACATAGAAAAGCTTCGTTGGTCGGGCCGAGTAAGAAAAAACTTTTAATTAAAGACAATGTTGTAAAGGATGCCACTCGAGTTTATCTCCCTCTTTACTCTAATGAGCCTATATCGTCTCAACAGGAGTATTTTGAGGACCTCGGGTACTCTTACTTTCTGGACACACCTTATCAGCATGGAAAAGAGGGAAACAATACCCAAAGAGCTCTAAATGTTGTTGATTTTGAGGTTTATGGATATGCTTCTTATGATGGTGTTGATTTTTTTTGTCAATCGCCTAGTAACTTGGTCACCAGTACGGGACTATAACCGATCCGGAGTCACTTGAAGGGTCTCATATTTTCCTTAGGGCTTGAGGACAAGCGCTTCCTTAATAGGGGAAGTAATTTTATGCCCAACAGGAAAAAGAATACATTGAGATTTTGTGGATTATGCAGCTAGGTGCAGCAGGTCGCTTTTTTACTATTTGAGTTAGGTTGGTTTATCTTGTTTTTTATTTGTTTTATTAATGTCTAAGTCTTTAGGGATTATCAGGTAGCTATTTGTTAGGACTTTGTTGATGTTTTTTCCTTTAGAAGTAAGCTGCGTTTTCCATAATCATCGGTCAATAAAAATAAATTCAGTTTCAGAGATCGTTGGGTTCTCTCTATATCGAGCCCTATTTATCCCATAACTTGATCACAGACCCGGGAGCATAACATACTCACCCCTAGTTGTTAAGTGAAGTAACCAATTATTGTAACCTAATAAATTTTGGTTTCCCTTTTTCACTTAAAAGAATATAAAATTATGAGCTATTGGTAAACAATGATGAGTTATTCTACTCTTCCTAAGAAAAACAGTGCATACCTTTTTTTTTCTTAAAGAAAATTATACGTAAAAGAATAAAAAATTACAAAGTGAGCTTCTTAGAATTCTAATCAAATAAATATATTTTAATTATTACATCATATTTAATAATTTTTATTTTATTATCCGATAAAAGATTAACACCTATGAAAAATTGGAAAAGCATAAACTTTGTTTTAATAGATTAACTAGAAATAAATGATAATGCAAACAAAATGTCATATATATTTTGTAATTAAATAATATTTACAATTAAACTTATAATAGAATTAACATAACTTTTTACATTTATCAAATAATTTAAAAAATAACTCAACGATATTTAATTTTGTCTTTGACAAGTCCTCGCTAGAGGCTAAACCACATAACTGATTACGCAATTAGTTTCATTTATTTACATGCAGTTAGGTACATAATTAATAGTGGTAAAGGTTTTGTTTGACGGGAAAACGAGGAAAGAATAAACGTATAGCAAATGGTAAAAAATGGCTAGTCAATTTCTCAACTTTTTAACAAAATTTAGTCTGGAAACTTACCAAATTTTTTGTTGTTTTAAAGTCTTTTAGCGTGTACATGGTGCCTTACCCAATAGTCTGCGGCGGTCTTTTCTCACTTGTAGTGAAAAACTTTTATGGACGGCGAATGATGAAACAGGACGTTTGTCGCTTCTAGGAAGACATGTGCCAAGCGTCGAACAATTCTGCAAAATTGTTTAAGTGAGAGAATTCATACTGATTGATAAAGACAAGGGTTTTACTAACCAATGCCACGAACCAATTGCCCACGGGACAGAGGTTATTGTGTAGAATTAACAACATAAACTTTCAAAATTAACATAAAACTACATTAAATAAACTTATAAAATATTAGATTTGAAACATGGATTTCTACTTGCAATGATTCCAAATTTAGTAGTTTTCTGTTAATTTAAAAAGTTTGTGTTTGTTAAGTAACAACTAACTCTGACTAATAATCATTCTTTACAAAACCCATAATACAAAGGTGGTGCATAACAATAAGTTGACTCCCAATTTCTCAGCCGACATGATGATATTCATCTACAGTAGCGTTTGTTTTATCAGTCACACGCAAAGACTTTGGGGTAATGGGTCAACTCTAAGCTTGTAGCCTTGTAGTCACACATTTGCTTAGCAAGAGTTTATTTTCCTGCACTGAAATTAATCTCATTGACTTGTTATGAAATCCTCTGTCTTTAAATAAGTGTTCCACTAGTGACTGCGATGGCATTATTTTCAACTTTGAACTTAAATTTATTTTGATTGTGCTTATATAATACTTAATGGCAAACTATATGAATAAATTGAGTTTTGAATGTATTTTTTTATAGATATGATTTTCATCAAGTATTACATAACATAAAACAAAATAATATTGAGATCAAATTTAAAAAAAATGATTTCAAAAATCAATAATGAACACTTATTTAAGGACGAGAGAGCTATGACCGTTTACTAATGATTGTCAATAACCTTAAAGTCTTTTTTACCAACCAAGAGTATCATGGTTTTTCTACAAGGTGGACCCATTGCAGCATATCTAGTCCGAGTTTTAAGTGTAATATACATCCAAGCATGCATAAGGACAAGACACAATTATTCATTTTCAAGTCGATATTGTCCTATTAAATGTCGATATATTCAACCTAGCTTTACATATAGTAAACAAGTGGGGTTGTAAATTTGAAAATGAAGATACAATCTTTTTGTTAAGTCGATCTATATATATGAAGCAGAGTTATTTGCACCACCACTCATTTCATACATCATTGCATGCATATTAAAATGAAATCTTTAATATTTTGTTTTCTAACTTTTTCAGCACTATACTTTTGTTGTGTAAGTAGTGAGAACTCAAATAGTGTTCTGTGCATTAAAAGTGAGAGAGACGCGCTTCTGCAGTTCAAAGCTGATCTAATAGATGGTGCCAATCGCCTTTTTTCATGGAGTGGCTACAACAAGGACTGTTGCAAATGGGCTGGTGTGGTTTGTAATAACATTACTGGTCATGTCCGGGAACTTCATCTAGGTGGACCTAATGACGGTCCTTATGACACAGATGCTGAGTCTGAAGAAGCGTCGAAACAAATGTTGGGAGGTGATTTAAATCCTTCCTTGATGTCTTTGAAGCAACTTAGCTACTTAGACTTGAGTTTCAATGACTTTGGCGGGATCCCAATTCCAAGTTTTCTTGCATCTATCCAGAGTCTCAGATACCTTAATCTCTCAACGTCTCAATTTGATGGACAGATTCCTCACCAACTAGGCAACCTGACATGTTGGCGTTTTCTGACTTCGTTATTGGGGTGTGGCATAAGCGTTTTTATGTTAAGAATCTGCGTGGATATCGGGTCTTGATTGTTGCAGCACCCTGATTTGAGTGGCTATGATCTTGGCAGTGACGTGATTGTCTACAGGTGCTGAATCGCTTCCCTTGGATTTGGTGAGAATTCGCTTGTCTTCATGTTCACTTTCACAACTTCCTCGTCACCTAAATACCATAAATCTTACTTCACTTTCCGTCCTTGATCTTTCCTTCAACTCTTTTGATACTAGCTTTATGCCTGGGTGGATTTTTAATCTAACTAGCCTTGTTTCCCTCGATTTAACCAACTGTTTGCTTCATAATCTCTTCCCGGGAGTTGTTGCTGATTTTCAGAAACTAACATCCCTCAGGGTTCTTCATGTTTCTGGTAATGATGTTATGAATCATTCAGCTGTGCTTGAGGGGATACCTAGCCTAAGAAATCTTGTATCTCTTGATCTCAGTACTTGCTATCTTACAAAGCCGATTCTCAATGACCTTCGAAACATGAGTTCCCTTGTTAGTCTTGACTTGTCAAACAACAAGATCAATGAGACACTACCTACTTCATTGGTTAATCTTTGTAACTTGAGATATGTTGAACTTCAGTCTAACCATTTGTCTGGAAGTATATCAGAGCTTCTTGAAAACTTGTGTGAATGTAAAACGTTATGTTGGAGTATCTATAAGGATTTTTGGGGTAAATTATCATGTTGGATATATGACCTGAAAACCTTGGCGCTTCGGAATCTGATTACCTTGATCTGGATCAAACTTTCTTACTGGTGAAATTCAGAACTATAGGAACTTTGCCATATCTAGAGACGCTGGTAATAAACGAAAATTCAATCTCTGGTGCAATCCCGGATTCAATAGGCCAACTTTCAGCGTTAAAGAGGTTAGACCTTTCACACAACCAACTCACCGGAAGTCTTCCTAACAGCTTTGGAAACCTTTCAAAACTTACAGTTTTCTATGTATATAACAATATGTTAAAAGGTTCGGTCACTATACATCACTTCGCAAATCTCACCTCATTGGGTGAGCTAAAGGCTGAGAACAACAAGTTAACACTGCATGCAGGTGTTGAAAACTGGGTTCCGCCTTTCCAGCTGACGGTATTGCGAATAGGCTCTTGGGACTTAGGCCCTCGTTTTCCTTCATGGCTTAAGTCTCAAGGAAACTTGACACAGCTAGATATATCAAATGCAAACATTTCAGACGCCATGCCTGAATGGTTTTGGACTACCTTCTCAGGCATAGAATTCTTAAACATCTCCCATAATAGAATTCAAGGAAAGTTGACACGAGATCTTGGTTTCCTTGCTACAAATGCCGTATTAGATCTACATGACAACTACTTCAAGGGTCCTTTACCAGCCTCTTTCAACAGACCTGATATAGATTTTGTTGATCTTTCAACGAATCGTCTTTCAGGCTCCCTAAATCGATTTTTGTGTACCAAGGTCCACGAACCAAGTCAGTTAAAAGTTCTCAATCTTGCCAACAATAACCTGTCGGGTGTTGTTCCAGATTGCTGGGTGAACTGGGATTCTTTAGCTGTCTTGAGCGTTGAGAACAATAGATTGTCGGGGGGAATTCCAGAATCCATGGGAGAAATATCTTCGCTTAGATCATTGAACATGCGCAGGAACAATCTTGCTGGAAAGTTACCTCTATCTGTAATGAGCTCAAAGAGCTTGTTGATCGTTGATCTAGCTGACAACAAACTCACTGGAGTTACCGGCACCCGAAACTGGAGGCGACCCACAAGTTTGAGGCTTCTAAGTCTTCGTTCAAACAAGTTGGAAGGTGAGTTTCCGAATGAGCTATGTCGTCTCACTTCAATTCAGATCTTAGATCTTGCTAGCAACAATATTTCTGGGAGCATACCGAAATGTTTCCACAACTTCAGCATTATGTCAGGAAAACAAAGCTCAAGTCCTATCATTCTTTATGATGAATTTGTCCAAACTCAAGTTCTCGGAAGTGCCTCATTGGTGACCAAGGGAAGAGAGAGCTCATACAGCAGCATCCTTTATTTGGTGACAACTCTTGACCTTTCTGGTAACTGTTTTTCTGGGAACATTCCTAATGAGCTGATGGACCTTGAGGGACTGCGTTATTTGAATCTGTCAAGAAATCAGTTGACGGGAAGAATTCCCGAAAGTATTGGTGACATGCGATTACTTGAGTCTCTAGATTTGTCTTCCAACATGCTTCAGGGAGGGATTCCATCGAGCATCTCGAATTTGACATTTTTGAATTGGTTAAACGTGTCTTATAACAGTTTAACAGGTAGAATCCCTACAAGCACTCAGATGCAAAGCTTCAGTGCCTCGAGCTTCGTTGGAAATAAGCTCTGTGGAGCTCCTTTAAACGACGTATGTGGAAAAGATACTCATGTTGATAAGAGAAAAGGTGAAGTAAACAGTGATGATGAAAATGAAGTTGATTGGGTGTTGATCATCTCCTTGGTTGTAGGATTCTTTGTTGGTTTCTGGGTCGTCGTTGGACCCTTGGTAGTCAACAAAGCATGGAGAATCACATATTTCGGGATTCTTGACAAAGTCTCCGAAACGTTTCATGCCAAATGCCAATAGTAAATTGAGTGTATATTTCTTGAAAGTTATCGAATATATGCAGAAGTAATTTAAGACTTTTAGTGTAGTTTTCTTGATAATCTTCATTAATTTGCAAAATTTCTATAGACAATGTGGTTCTTCTTATTCATCAAATCGGGCACTTAAAGAATTACATAGACTACTAGAGAACTCGGCATCACCAAACTGCCCTTTGGCCATTGGTATGAACAGAGGATTTCCATATTTAGGACATTCTAAAGTTATAATAATCGCAGCCATGCCTAAAAGAAGCATTCAAATGCAAACCAAGCTTAAACTAATCATCAATAATATCCAAAAGCAAATAGGCTGTTGGAAACTTGCAGTTCACAACGTTTTTCAATGTAAAGCTTCGGTTAGTTCGATATAGTAATCAAAATGGAGAGTTCGGTGACAAAACAAAGAACACAAATATGAGGTCGTGTCTTTCTTTTTCTTTTTACACGTTAAAGTTTGATCTCACATTCTCATATTCACAATCCACTTGTAATGAGATGCGCTAATTAGAATGTCTTTTTAGGAGAATGAGTTGAAATGTTCGCATAAACGGTTGGTCAGTGTGTTCAAGACTTTTTCAAGGAACAGTAGACTTTGGCCTCAACAAGAGCGAAAGAGTCTTGTGGTTTAATTTTATGGTTCATTAGTTAGATTTTTCTGAATTTCCGTTGGTTTTTCCTGTTAGGCATGCCCATTTTCGGGTTGGGTTTGTCATAAAAATCTCGCTTTATCCTTCCGAAAAAGAATCCTCTAACTGGGCCAGAGCAATGCTAGGCTTTGTTCATTTCTAGCAAGTCAACCAGCAACTGTGTGCCCATAAACCTCCAACAGCAAAATACACAACAAACTGAACAGGAACACATATGATACTGGGAGCAGTATAAACACATCTAATTTTACATATTAGATAGAGAAATAATACATTTGTGTGCCATAATTAGGGAACCCGTTACATTGCCTCCTTTATAGCAGAAATGAATTCTTCAGTGGAAATTTTCGAGTGTGTCAGAACTAATCCATGGAAATTTTCAAGTGCTTGGGATATCATGTAACGTTGTCCAAGTGTAGCTGCTACAACTTTGGAAACATTAAGTGTTGACCACAACTTTGGGATATCATGCACGGTCAATGTGAAGGATTAGCACAACCCAGTGTTCAGAAACATATGTAAATACATGCATGATAAACGAGTTTTCTTAAAACATGTGAAATATTAGTATAATTTTTTACGGCTGGGGCAAAAAGGTAGCACATAACAAACTACATAAAATACGTAGACGTGCCCAAATGGGCGGGTTCCGGTATCATGTGTAACACTCTGATAATGCAGTTGATCACACCAATTGAGGTTAATCAGTCAAGATTTAGGAAAATTAGGTGATCTTTGAAAGTGGCATGCATGGATTTTTTTTATTTTTTTTTGCTTTGCTGGAGGTTCTGGTAAAGCATTAAAAAGATAAATAAATACCATGTTTGTATTAGTTTGATGCTGCTATACATATTACATCTTTTAGCAGTCAAGGTTTAGTTCGACTCAGTGTGCTATAGATATGTATTATGCTTGTTTGTTGCTTTATGGTGGCACAATAGTCTATTGTTACAGTTAACCTATTAATGTGCATGGGCTTTTGTGTTGTTGGAAGATTGTTTAGAAAGCAGTTTAAATTTTCTCAATGGTTTTACGTACGTTTTCATCATAGGGATTTCGATTTTGATAGCTATGTCCATGGTTCTGAAGAGCTTGTACGTAACACGTAGGGAAAGCGAGTTTCCAAATGAACTATGTCATCTATCTCACTTCAATTCAGATCGATCTTAGACCTTGCTGGCAACAAATATTTCTGGGAACATATATACCGAAATGCTTCTACAACTTCATCTGATAACAGTTTGATCATCTGCTTTGTTGTAGAATTCTTTGTTGGTTTCTGGGTGACTGGGTCGTTTGTTGGGCCCTTGTTTAATTTTTGGGTAACAGGGTTATAGCTCGGAAAACTTTCATAAAACTCAAATAAAGTATTACAACAAACCCAGAAACACCCATTACTCTTGTGGTTCGAGTCATCTCGATAACCAAAGACACGAACACTAGACTAAACCGTGTAACTGGGCCTGAGCAACGCTAGCCTTTGTTCCAGCAACTACGTGCCCAAAAACCTCTAACAGCAAAATAAGGGACACATGATACTGGGGGCAAACTAAACAAATCTAATTATATATCAGATAGAGAAAAAATACAGTCATGTACTAAGATTACAAAATTCTTGCCTCGTATTAGAAATATACTGATAACTTCTTGTCTATAATATCCTGCACAATACTACACTTCTCTAACAATCTGCTCAAATTCCTCTCATTCTCCTTCCCTTCATTCTCAATATAATTTGTTTCCGCTTCCACTGTATCACCTCCACTAACCACCATTTCATCTTCAGGCAGATCACAAACTGTTGCTTCATATTCCTTGTAATCTGACTCCAAACCAGGCCTGCAGCAGCTAACTTCTATCATTTCGTCCAAAGTTGGTGATGTCAGGTTATACGATTCATCTTCAACATTTTTTGAAGCAGAAAGAAAAGCATTGTGTTGTTTCTCCAAGATATATGCCACTGAAAAGGCACTATTTGTCAGACTCATCAACTGCCAATTGAACACACGACGGAAGATCAAACGCCACTTCGGAACAAGGTGGTAGGTTGAACCATGGAGCTCAAGTCCTACACAAGTTTGTACCAGAGTAGAGGCTTCCCTTTGGGCTGCGTGCAACCCCATTAGAGAACTCAAGTAGCTGACCAGAAAGTGCTCGAGTTCTAGCCTCTGCTCATTAATATCGACCCCACGACACCAATACATCTCATTTGGAATAGTTGGTAATTTACAGTTTCTTAATGCTTGAACTAGAGATTCGATTCTTGTAGCCGAACTCCATCCTACATTAGGCAAATAGGGTTCCAAAATTCTACAATCGCGTTCGTTTAGCAATGAGATCTCAGGACATGGCCAGCAGACAGGGTTTGACTTTGCAGCCTCGCTAATTTCTTTAATGGAGTCATCCAAAGCTTCATTTATAGCAGAAATGCATTGTTCAAGGCTTGTTTTACAATCACCAATGGAAATTTTCAAGTGCGTCAGAACTAATTCACGTGTTTTTACACAATGAACAATAGGTTGTACAGGGCTCTCTTTTGCCAGCCACCCGAGACCCGTCCTCAAACTCTCATCACCAGAAAACCCGTCAAAAGGAATGACTGCAAAGCATGAGATCTTTGATTTATCAATCTCACTGAGCCCTAACTTTTTTACAATTACTGAAGGGTCTGAGCGACTTTCTGAGGAGTCAACTAAGATAAGAAGTGGCAAACATGAACCATACGGGATATATGATACAAGGTTATCAAGCCGAATCTTTTGGTCTTCCCACGAGATGCATTCTGATGCTAGAAACATGATGGCACTCGAACCCAAAACTGTTTCTTTAAGTAGATTATTGAATTGTATGTTTTTTACAACTGACAAATAGCAAGTTAAATCACCAAATTTTCCATACTCCCATTTCTTCCATATTGACAGGTCTGCCAAAGATGTTACTAAATCATCATTATTACCGAGATTCTCAGGCATGAGTTTATAGCGTAACCATGAGGCTGGATCAAGCTTAGAAACTTTGGTCCCGGGCTCTAAAGAACAAAATAATAATTTCCAGCAAACACACTTGGGATATCGGTAACGCTGGCCAAGTGTTTCTGCTACTACTTTGGAAACATTAAGTGTTGACCACAACTGTTCTTGCTTCTGGTATCTCTCACACATTGCACTGTCAATGTTGCAATCAGCAGGAGCTTGTAATAGCTTCAAAAAGAAAAAGAAGATCAAATGAGAAGGATTAACAAAGCCCATGATTTAGGAACATATGAGCTAAGAGCTACTGAGATCTAATTCATCTGACAGGACTTGCAGTCAAATAACCAAGAACAAGGGCAGGTCATTCATTTGTTGATAATACATGATAAACTCGTTTTAAAAAATATGCGACACATTGGTAGCACATAACAAACCATATAATAGATAGTAGATATGGCAAAATGATCGGGTTGCAGTATAACTAGACGTTGGAGATGGGTTAATATTTGGTACAAGCACCGTCAAGATATGCTTTTATCCAAACTTCTATATATAATAAATGTGTTAATATATGTACAAAAATCATATTATTGTATTATAATAATATTCTGAATAAAATTAGTTTGTGCAATATAACTGGACGTTGGGCAACTCTTGACCTGTTCCCTTAGTAGATAACATTTTTATCACCCGTGAGAGATGCAAGATAACTCGGACTGACACATACCTCGGATCGTTGGCAATGGCACACCTCAACATTACCCAATAAATACAAAAATGTCAACATTCATACTTACATGAGGCAGTATACCCCTTTTAATATGGTACAAAAACCGTTTACGATTTTGGTCACAGGCTGAATCTACCCTTAAGAAGGAGAAAAAAGATTCACATGAAGGGAGAGGACATTAGCACCATTTGCTGAAAGTTTAGAGTTTTATCAAATCCCCAGTTTCAAACAGCTTTAAACTTATCAGATTTAGCAGATAGCTTCACATTTATTAAGAGTTATACCCATATAATAAAAAAATAAATCGTGTGGTGTCAGCTGACAGCATATAGATATTGAGATTATGAGATAGCATTATACTATATTCACAGTAAAGGGGAAGCAACTCCAAATAGCCAGTGCAAAGTCAACCTGTAAGCTTATTTCTGTAAAACAAAAAAAATAAAGTAAATCAGTCACCTCTTTGTAGTGCCGCATTGGGGGGCCCAATGACAACGAACTTAAGGCCGCATCAGCTGCCAGTTGTCTTCTTTCACGCAAATCCTTCTTTCTGAAAGCATGCCGCCTCCATAGCCTAGATCAATTAAAAGATATTAGAACAAAAAAGATTCCGCAGAACTACATTAAATCATTTCAAATTAATATAGCAGAGTAACACCTCAATATGAGCTTAAGTTTTGCCTCAGCGACTTCTTCATCTATAGAAGTATCAGTTTCATCTGGTACTTCTTGAATCATAGTTTCAAGGTCTTCAGGTTCCGTGTCCTCATGATAAACAGGGTGGACCATTGGATCTTTAGGAGGAGAATCCATCTGTACATCTGGCAATGTTTCTTCAGAAACTTTTGTTGGTATAACTTGTGGTGGTATCGGAGTTGCTGTTGGTGTTGGTATCGGTATTGCAGGTACATTTGACTGCCTATTCTTCTCTAAAGAGTTCCTAAATTGTAAATCATATCTCGGTTCCGAGACGCTTGGGGTGACAACTTTTGGAGATTTAAAGGAATTGTTCCTTTTAAAGGAATCCCGAGCTGAAGGACTTGCAACTTCCATCTGATCTTCATCCCATCTGTTGACTGTAGGTGTATTGAACATTGGCTGCATTAGCATCTTGTTTTTAACTGGTAAAACACCTTCGTAGTCTGCCATGTTGCTATCAATAGCTTTAGCAAAAGTTTGATCTTCCTTACGAACCATGGTTGACTTTTCTTGCATTGGTACAGCGTCAATTTGAAATACTTGAATGATAGGCAAAGATGTTTTTCTTTTAAAAGGCATGGAAGGCAAAGATGTTTTTCTTTCTAAAGGTGTGGAGGGCAAAGATGTTATCAAGGAAGAAGACAAAACATCCTCTGCAATAGTTGGAGATCGCTTCAGATGAACAAGTTTTGAACACTTCAAAGGATATTCAGTGTCGCTGTTTAAAAATAGCCGTTCCTTTACCATATATGGTTCTTCGAATTCTTTTATAGAATATCCGTGATATTCTGAAAGGTCTTCCATGTTTTCTCCCTAATTTAGTATATAAAAGTAACATCAGAAAATAAAAACAACCTCAATAATGCATTTAAACCTCTTTGGCTCATTTAACCTGTTTTGGCCCGTAACCCAAATCGTCCCATTTTACGACCTCTAAATTAGAGAAAAAACTGTATCAGCCTAGAGATTTTACCTCCATTCCAAGCCACTTGGCAACCTGGGTAACAGGTATGCCTTGGTTATTCTGTAAGCCACTGTGTAGAGAAGCAAGTGCCTGAGTTCGTAACTGGTAAAATCCAAATCACAGATGAGTTAACATCACATGTATAAGCCTTGTCTTAATACAACATAAAAGAAACGAAAAAACTTTAAAGTAAACAAATTACCTATCGGAAAGTCAAATACAAAAAATCAGACATAAAAGTTCTTTTGTATTATTGTTAATTATATAGTTTTTGTATTCACAGTCCAGGTATCAGCTAGTTACAGAAATGTACAAAGACCGACCTTGCCAAAGTGAGCATGCATTAAGCATGCTTGAAGATAACTAGCCTTCCTTGCCAGACGAAAGAAGGCTATATAATTACCAGTTCGGCAGGCTCTGTAAAAACAAAACAACAAATAGATAATAAGACCAGGTAGCTTCTTGCAATAAGTAAATGTTAAACTAAGAGATGGATAACCTAGCCACACTACGAGCAAATAGCACTTCTGTAGCTTGACGTATCCCGGGTGTCATCTTGGCAAGATCAAGTGAGAGCTCTGATGGTTCAACCTAAAATTATTTCAACTTTTTACAAGACCCATTGGATATAAAACTAGTCGAATGATGTTGATGACTTACTTTATAGCCTGGGTGTTTGTCCAGTTTAAGAAGCGCATAATAACCTCTGAATTCTCTTTCCGTGGGCACCTCTATTCCTTTCTTCCGATGATCATCATACAACTGGAATAACTCAACAGATGTTTTGTTCATCTGTTCAATGTTGAGATGCGCATCGAAACCCTCTGAAAATCCTTCTCCTTTTTTATATTGGCATAACTCATGCATTGCTATAATGTGAAGCCGTATCTGAAAGCAGAAACAGGTTAGTGCTTGAAATACTTAACAAACATCAATCAAAATATGAACCATATATACCAAGCAGGTATACATTACAGTACAATTCAAAGTAGGTATAAGATACCACTGTGTCTAAAAAGCATACAAATACCTAGAGGTGACAAAATGCAGGTCGGGTAAAAGGTCAAAACAGGGTTCAAAAAGAATGTCTCATCTATACGAGTTAAAACTGGCCAGGTTGGGTAGGGTTGACCCACTAAGACTTTTCTGTCTTTTTAAATATGCGTAGTTATTGCATCAATTATGATTACAACAAATAGTGCAATGACAGAGATAACTAAATCATTAAATAAAGTAATTAGGAGGTTGTATTCGTTTTAAAACTTTGGTCCGTATTCAACTTGTCAAACTGGTTCCCCTTCTAACAAAAAAGTTTGATTGGCCCACTAAAGATGAAACACAGCCTATATTGATCCATTTACAAGTAAATGGGTTGCCACCTCCAATATTATATGATGCCACTGAACTTGCACTATGTTAGGAATTATAGAATAAGACTTCATAATATTACTGCTTATCGTGACATATATTTAGTAACGGATGTGGTTCAATGGTTTGAACAAATTATAATATAGCCCCTAGGTCTCACAAATATTAGAAAGATATTTTGTCTCATTAAAAGTAAAAAACAGATTTTAAGACAAGAACAAACCATCTGCTCCAACATGGTAATAGCACCTAGATTGAAAAGATGCTGCATCCTTAAGTCCATCCTGATGGCCCTCATCCTGTCCCACAAGAAGTTGTATAAACCAAGCAATCTATCATCATATGGTTGATCCAGCAAGTTCAAAAGATAGTCCATTGTCTTTTGCAGAATTTCCATTGGTCGTATAAGCGAAGCTTCTCTCTCAGCTGTCCTAGTATACTGGATATTGCACATAGAATGTGTTATTTCTTACACATTTTTAAAGATGAAACAGAACTCAACATGGTGCGATAAAATATGAGTCATCAAAAGCAGGCCTAATGCTTACCTTTTTGACTGCAAGAGACTCAGTTGTCTGGTTTCTATCCCCATCTAAACGTTCATATTGATCAAGATCTCCTTTCCTCTCTCGCTCTGCTCTTTCCTGCCCTGCAACAGTAAGAACGAAAATTAAGTGCGAGCTTTTTATAGCTAGACGAGGCAAATTGTATGGTTGGGTAGTGGCTCAAAACGGCTAGTTTATTGTACACTGGAACAAGCCAGGTTGGGTCAGTCCAAAGCACTTTTTCCCGTTAGCAACATATTTTATGAATAGCTAGCGAGTCAAAGATTAATGTACATATAATATAATTTCAATAATAGTCTATCTTCCAATATAAATATATTTAGGAGATATTCTGCATTAAAAATACACTTTGGGTAACCTTTAAAATACACTTCTTGGGTAACCTTGGGGCACCATTCGTCCAAATGACCCTTTTGTCCCCTGCCTCATATGCAAACTGTTTCTATTCACGCAATTAGAAATAAAACATAACCAGAATTAACATAATGGTCAAGATTGCCACTTTTACTAATAATTCTAAACATTGAGCTGTGTCTGCAAAGCTAGGCCTATTAGTCATGCCTAGATTTTCTATTTCATCAAACACACTCCATACAAGGTAACAGCTAGTGATCACAAAGTACATTTTCTTTGATTAAACTTCTCTAAACTGAAATAAATCTGTATTGCCTAATAATGCTAGTTATTTTACCAAAATTTCTCCTCCTGTAGATACTCGAAAGCTGAACCTTAATATTTCCCATACATGCATCCATTGCAAAAATGCTCTTGATTCAGTATCTCATATGTTTGCTCATCTATGTTTAAGTCAAGGCGTCTAAGAATGCTTAGCATGTTGGATGTAAGTTGATTTAATTTCATTTATCGCCCACTCAAATTTATTACGTTGGTTGACAAATTCAATCACACAATACCAATCTTTGGCTGGTACTCTTAAGAAATTCAAGTTTCGGGTATCAAATTCCAGTCTTTCGTATACTGAGGCGTATGGGGACAAAGGCTTCGATCAAAACAAACAGTTAAAATAGAAAGAAAAAAAATTCCCTTTTCTGGTCAATTCTTCTCAACACTGACCTAGCCATCTAGGTTCCCCATCGTCAGTGTATTCAGCTCTTGTCATCTTATGATTAATAATACTTGATAATATTTTAAGTATGATGACTAGACAGGCCAAGATTGACTCTTAGAATCCTCAAGAGTACCCTAACGCTCTGTTCCCGAGTTTTGAAATAAAAGAAAAGAAGAGAAGTGATAAAAATGGGCAGAAAAGAAGAGGAGATAAATGAAATTTGACTTTTTATTTCGTGTTCCCGAGTTAGTTCCGGACTTAGAGAGACAAGAAAGAAAAACTAATGATTTTACAAATATAACCTTTGTTGTATAAAAAAATATTTTATATGTTAGGGCATTTAAGTCAATTTATTAATTATAAAAGTTTCTTTATTTACTTCTCTCCAAATCATCCCACTTTTGGGAAGAAGATTTTAGAGAGAAAGTGAGGCAAATTTTCTCTCCATCTCTTTTCTCTTCTCTGCTTAAAAAAACTCGGAAACATGAATTTATTATGATTTCCTTCCACTTCTTTTCTCTTCTTTCAAAAATATAACTCGGGAACGCAGTGTAAAAGCCACAGGTGCCAAATGATGGTTTTCAGTAACCAAAATCATGGGTACATTTAGCATCCAACCTGTTATACCTGCGGGTACGCCCTGGCATGCCTCTGAATTATATTTTAACTTTTAAAAACAATTAGTTACTGTATCTTGAAAACTTGATGTAGTTATCTATTTTGTTATGCTTGTCATGGATCATGACATAAATCTTGTTGTGTACCTTCTGCTACGCCAATCTAAATGTACATGTGTTAATGACATAATAAATTAGTAATGCTAAGCTTTTATGCATCATAACGAGCAAAACAAGAACTTCCTATTTGCCTATATCCAGGATGCACAAGCATACGTATCGGGTTGGTATATGGAGTGCCAAATAACTGGGTTTTTTTTGTACCTAGAACGATTGTCCAGCGAGTTAAGCAGTGATCACATGTGACATAACTCATAATTAATTAAACACGCGCATTCATAATTAACTAAACAAATATGTATAGGTATCGAAACATCTTCATTGTGTCCATACAAGTAGCATTAGTATGATTAACTGCAGAATCCACATGTACTTCTTTTAATAGATTATATAGGTGAGAAAACCAAACACTCAATGGTTTTTAGGAATAGATGTATGCCTAAGTAAGACTTACCCCTTTCTTTGAATATTCGTTCCCTTTATTCCAATCATAGTCTTCTTTACAACTTCATAGTTAATATAGATGTTTTTGATTTAGAAACAGATGGTGGCCCTATAAAATTGAAGAACAAAAAGTTCCTATTATTATGTTACTTTAATATGCCAGCAATGTCTCTGGTGCCATAAAATATATTATCATTCACTTCAATTCTGAGTTTACAAAATTCAAGGGTTCTTCTCTACACTTAACATGGGAGTCCTTCAACCTAAATCTACAATGCCAGCAGAAGCAATGTTCCAATAATTTCCAACTATATACCCAAATGGTATCTACTTGAACTAAAGGAGTTTTGACCAAGTCTCACATCCACATTCTTTACAGATCTAGTGTATACTTGTAATAGTCTGTAAAATTAAAATGCCCTGTATTTAGTATTGTAGTTTTACATAACTACCAAGTCTATATAGATAAAACCCCAGGATGATCAGAATTCAGAAATCATATTCGACATGGAAGAATTGCCAGATTGTTGTAACTTTGAATTCTTGGTAAGTGTGTTTGTAGAGTGCCTTGCAAAGAAGATATGAAAGAAGTACCTGGACACATATCTGGACAATATCCAATTATAACAGTTGACGAATCTTGATCATCACCATCCATTTGTAAGTTGCTATTATGTACCGTCATATCTGAGGCTTTTCTTTTGTCCAAACCCAACTGATCAACCTGCTGCGGTTTTTGGTTTTTATTGACAGTATCGCTTGGCTCAGGTTGGCTGAGTTCATTTCTGAAGCGGGCCAATCGTTTTGCTTTGGCTTGCAATTCTCTGTAGTTGAATATGGAATGAAAAAGACATGTCAATGTAACAAACATATATATGTGAACGTAAATGTAAAGATCTTAAAATGATAGTTCAAACAGTTGATGGTAGAGGTGGAAATTGCAACTCATTTAGTTATCAGTGGGTCAATCCAAGTTATGTTTTATGATTTTCATCGGCAATGGATCTAACACGTAAAATAAATATATGCAAAAAATAAAATCAAATGGCTTAAAATAATATCACCCAAACTGTGTTTAAATGTATAAAACCTCCCAAATCAATATATTCAAAACATTAGATTCTTCTTGAAATACTATAAATTTTGAAAGCATTTTTTACACACTAACCATTTGACCTGTTAATCGACCCGACCCACCCATTTGGTCACCTCTGATCAATAGCATCTTACCTCTCTGTGTCATCATGTAAAATGCTGGTGTTTCTCAGCAACCCTGGATCATTTGATGCTGGAAATGGTGACCTACTCCGTTTAAGAACAGGTATATCACTTGGATTAGGAGCATGTGCTTCAGGTTTATCAAGATCGGCATACGGTGAGACCCAAACTTGACTTTTTGAATCAGCGTGACTATTGGGCCTAGCACGTAATCTGGGAGGAGATACAGAAGGCCTAGACACAGAACAGAAAGAAAATTCTATAACAATCTGTCGATCTATTTCATGATGGCTATTCACTTGCTTGAAAAGAGATGCATAAAGTCCCTAATATTGAAGAAGCCCCGTAAAGATTGACATATCAGTGCAATGCGCAGAAAGTGAATGTAGGTGACGGACATAAATATATATGTAACTTCGAATTTAATTAATACACATGGATGTCATATGGTCTACTGCTCTAAACTTCCAGAACACCCACATTTATACTCTAATTAATTTTATTTCATCCTACTGACCCAAAAATATATTGCCCGAACCTTCTCATTGTCAAATTGATCATGATTTGATAAAAAAATCCTTAGCGAGAGCCAAAAATGCACAAGGATCATAGATACAATTAGATTTTCTCGAAGTCGCTCTTGGAAGCAATGATACTGTCTAATCTTAGCCGCAGTCATGTTTACAGATTCTCAAGTGTGGATGCAAACTCCTACATCTGAGGCAAAAATACCATGGAACTTTTTCTAATCACAATATCGCTAAACTTTCTGAAATGACAGAATAGACCTTGGTTTTAATAAACTAGAAAAATAGCCTTTGAACTTCAGAATGTGATAAACACCCCACTGGGATTTCTGGAAATCACATATAACCCTTCAACTTCCTCGGAAAAGGATCTTCCTCACAGACGCAGACGTCCAGAGAACAGTGAGCCCCATGTAATGCAAAAACAGTCCTGACGCCTAGAGTTTAGTGGGGTTAAGGTTTTTGTCATGGCTACACCATACACAAATTGGACTATAAAATTTATGCAACTATCACAAAACTGAAAATATATAAAAATAAGATGGGTTGAACCAAAATATAGAAGCTTGAGAGACAGCTATTGTGTATATATGGCAAGGTCTACTAAGCCCGTGTCACCATATGTTCAAAGCTCAAGTAGAAGAGTCCTTGAAAATCTTGCAGGCACCAATATGTATTGCAAACCCTTCCAAATCGAATAGAGACCATGAATTGGTCAAAACTAACAAATAACTACTAATGACATAAAACACGAGCATGGAAGTTGCGCAAACAGAAACAGATCATTTTTTAGCACCGCCTTTTGCAGTTTCCTCAACTCATTATCTGCAGTAAAAAGCACTTTATAGAGAAATCTAGCCACGATGGATCATCTTATTGTTTACATTGTCTGGAATATAGACGCAGAGGAATATAGAATTCTGTAAAACAAAGCTGGTTTAAGTTCATGAATGGACAGCATAACTACGAGCTTGGAAGTTTAACTTGCCTTTTAGCTTCACTCGAAGGACCAAACCCTTGAACTGGGTGATTTTGTTTATATATACGAGGAAGAGAATCGGATATCTGACGAGCACGGCGACTGCAAGTATTTAAAGAGCACACAAAGCGGTGTTATTAGTAGCAAGACAAAAGAGCATATTGCACTTTACTGGTAAGAAAAGTTGACATGTTTCCTAATCAAACATGCCACAACTGACTTAATTTGAACTTCTTAACATTAGGAGCGCATAGCACTCAGATATTGTAAGTTTGTAACCAGTTTTGACAGACTAATTACTTATATAAGCTAAGAAAATTTATGTTTTTAACAATATGTTATTTGAATCAACCAACCCGAACCCCACCCAAAAAAGACCATTTGACCTTTTAATTGACCCGAACCACCCATTTTGACAACTCTAGTCTATGGCATCTTACCTTTCTGTGTCATCATGTACAGTGCTGGTGTTTTCCCGCAACCCTTGATCATTTGATGCTGGAAAAGGTGACCTACTCCGTTTTAGACCAGGTATATCACTTGGATTAGTAGCAGGCTCTTCAGGTTTATCAAGATCAGCATATGATGAGGCCCAAACTTGGCTTTTTGAATCAGCGTGACTATTGGGCTTAGCACGTAATCTGGGAGGAGATACGTAAGGCCTAAACAAACAGCACAAAGAAAGATCTTCAACATGTTAAAGTCAATTGCCTGATGGCTTTTCATTTACTTGAAATAAAGATGTATCAAGTCCTGAAATACCGATTACTAAAAAAGCCTTGTAAAGATCGACATATTGATGCAATGTGGAGAAAGTGAATGAATGTGTAGGATAAATATGTAGTTCTAAATAATTAACACATTAATGCCATAGACTCTATTGCTCGAATACTATCAGAGGGCCCAGTTTTGTACTCTAGTTAGTTTTGCTTCATAGTAATGATATAATAGCCATTCCGCCTGAACCTTTTCAGTGTTAAATCAGTCATAGTTGAATAGAAGTTCCTCAATAGCAGACAAAGATGCACCAAGATGATGGATGAGATTACACTTTTTAAAGCCACTCTCAAAAGTAATGACACTAATAATCTTAGGTACAGCTATGTTTACAGAGTCCACATATTTTCAGGAGTGGATGCAAATTCCTACATCTAAAGCAAAATCCCTTAGAACTTTCTAGAATCACAATATCGTTAAGTTTTCTGTAATGCAAGATTATCCACAGGTTCTTTTAAGAAAATAAAAAATGGCATTTATACTTCAAGAAATGATAAAGCCCTCATCGGACTTCTAGAGATAACAGGTAAATTTTCAACTTTTTCGAAAGAACAGTTGGCTCTCAGACATCCAGATAATTGCTAGTCCCACGTCATCCAAAACCTATACTGGTCACTGTAAAGTCTAGTAGGGGTTAAGGTTTCAGTTTATGAAGTCGTGGCTGTGATAAAGTGTACAAATTGAACTAAAAAAAAGAACGCAACTATTGCCAAATTGAACAAAAAAAGATGCATAGAACCTTGAGAGACAAACTATTGTGTATCTCTGAAACTTTCTACCAGGCCCTGTGTCACCATATATTCATGACTTAAAGCAGCTTTCACATTCTTTCTTTTCCTTTTTTCTTAGCTTTCTGCATCTTCCCAAATATTTATTTCATCATTTTCCTTGTTGGTCATCAGAATTCCTTATCGACATTAAGTTTGGTTTTTATCATTTTACTTTTTAGCTTATGTATGAGCTTGTCCTATCTATCTCTAACAATTATTATTCATTCTAGCCTATTTGCTACCTATTAACTGTCCAGGCAGCTATTCCGCAAACTACATTATTTTTCCCTTCTTGACCTACCACACTCATCTCTTACAAATAATTTCTGACAATTTTGCATTATCTTCTAATGTTACACAGAGTTTCCTACTTATTTTAATTAAGGTGTCATGTGTAAGCATCTTTAGAAAATCTTGCAGGCACCAATATATATCGCAAACCCTTTAATTCAAATGACCGCTAAGTAGTCGAGACAAACAATATAACCGCTAATGAATAGTATATGATAGCATGAGAGTAGCTCAGCAAACACAAACAGATCAACTTTAGCACAGCCTTGTGCAGAAATGGAACCAAATTGATTCACCAACAGTTAATTCACACGTTCATGTGACTGCATTTATGTGAGCTTGGAAGTTAAACTTACCTTTTAGTTTCACTCGAAGGACCAAAACCTTGAACCGGATGATTTTTTTGAAACATGTGAGGAGGGGAATTACTCATCTGAGGAACAGGGCCACTGCAAGTATGTAAAGAGCACAAAATCAGTGGCCTTTAATCAAATATTCAGTACCAATAAAACAGAACAATTTTCACTTCAGCGCTACGTAATCAAACCTGCCACTACCGACTTAATATGTGGCAACTACGAAAATTAGCAGCAGTAATAACAGAGTTCCAATACATCTTATTAATCTACATAAAAATTATCAGTTGATTTGAAAAATATAGAAATACTGTACAGCACTATACATATATAGAACTACGTATTCATAGCTTTTATGTGTTAATTATCCTACATATTTGTATACGAACATACAAGTATTTTTCATCTTCGGCTAATCTTCAAAAGAGAACATTAGTTTTCCCTTAACCCTTGTTCATTCGTGGTCGTATATATATAGCATTGAGATACCCGAATAAGGTCTTATTACCTAATTGTTTTTCAGTGTTATAGTCTATTTGTTGTCTTAACTGTTATTGATGTACTTTTCATCTTCAGCTAATCTTCAAAAGAGAACATTATGTGCTTATTTTGGTGCATGTGTAGTAAGAATCAGCAATAACGTAGAATGATTATACAGAAGAAAAAGTAAGTTACTTGCCTCCCTGCAGCAGCAGTTGTTGAGTTTTGAAGAACATCTTTATAAGAAGTGAGTACGCGCGATGGGGATCTTGTTCTTTTCAGATCTTGAGCGGGAAATTCAACACCTGGATTCGGTGAAGGAAAAAATGGAGGTACTGCAGGCCTTTGATGGCCTTCAGGTTTTAAAGAAGCACCATTGAACCTAGAGGAGGAGATAAGAGCAATAGATTGAATCGAAGATACACTTAATAGATAACATGTGTAAATCATTATTACCTAAACTTTGTTGCACTTATTTCCTATTACACATATGGTGTGACTAGACTAATTCAGCCAAACACTCATTTATTCACGTGTAATGCGAAGCAATACTATTCTTTTCCCTCACTTTTTTACGAGAGCAAACTGTAAACCACTATTTCAACAACGCTCGGACAACGAGTAAGAGAAAACCAGATAGCGAAAAGCATCAAGATCGTCACTTTCGCATATAAATTATAGAGCAAGTTTTCAGTTCTCCTTTTTCTTTAACATAATCCATTGACACGAATGCGGTGTTTAGCATTTATTAATTTTCTGCTTTTCAGCTTATCTGCTAAATTTGAGCAAAAGTAGTTTTGTGCCGTTTACGATTACTTTCAGATAAAATCAAAACTTTGTTTTGATTTAAATAATAATTGACCTCAAACCTTTTATAAAGAAATTTGATTATTATAACTAACTGACTATTACCTTTTACAAGTATTATCGCATTTTTAGAAAATAAGCTAATCCAAACACTATTACCTATAAGTAGTTACGTCAATCAGTTCCTACAGATTCACGAGGCACCTAAGTGAGACGAATACCACGGTATCTTTCCGTCTTATTACAAAGCTAATAATACTAAGAATAGCTTAAAACAGTATATAACACAATATATGTATAGGATATTAAATCGAATCGAAAGATATACCACGGTGACGGCGATTGCGGTTGTGGTTGTGGTTGTGGTTGTGGTTGTGGTTGTGGTTTGGGGAAAATATTATTATTGTTAGTGCCTGGGCCTGAGTTCTTGTTAAATCCACCACCAGACCACATTCTAATAATCACAAACGAATCAATCAATCAAGTTGAATCTCAACTTCATAAGCTTTTAGGGTTTTTGTTTTTTAATTTTTTTATTTCAAATAGGAGTTGAGTTGGATTATATCTATACTATCTATACTATTATATTATATAAAGCATTTACAATGCGGGTCTTATAAAAAATTAAGATAAGGAGGTGCAATCTTGACCATCCATCTTATTTTAGAAAATCACATCATAGAGTGATAAAATTTCGTGATCTTTAATTCAATATCCATTTGATATATTTTTATATATTTTTAGCTTTTCACAATTTTAGTGGGTTTATTTTGAATTTTTTTAACAACTTTAATTTTAATTTGAATACAAACTTGATTCGTAAAAGATATATATTTTTGGAGACAATGTTTGATGGGTAAGAGAGTGTGAGTCTTTGTACAAGCGAGAATGATGTTAATATGATGTTGCGTGAAAGCTACAGAAACCCAAACAAACGAATTCTATAAGCAGGTAGGGAATTGTGAAGCGAGTTGGGTTAGCAATTTTTATCGCCGCCGCTATGCGCGGGTATCCAACTAGTGAAAAATTATAAGTGAAAGGCGTCACCGAGGTTGTGGCGGCGGTATCAAACGGTGATGGTGGGTGGGCATGAGGTGTTTGTTTCGGCTTATATGCGAGCTTGTTTGATTTAAGCTTATATCCTGTTCGATATAATAAACTTATATAAGCTCAGTAAGTTTAAAAAGTTGAAAATTTCAAAATCAAATAAACTCATAAGCTCGCGAAACAAACACCCCTTTATATTAACAAAGTTTTAAGTCACTCAAATTTTAGACCAAATTTAACTAAATTTTAAAGTGCATATTTAAAATGAAGAACGTCACTGATGTAGCATGCGTCATTGACTTTGCCTTATAAACGTGTTCCCCCTAGATCGTTGCTCCCCTTTGTCTCAAGGCGGGGATCCATAAGAGAATTGGATTTAACTTGTAAGAGAAAACCAGATAGCGAAAAACATCAAGATCGTCACTTTCGCATATAAATTATAGAGCAAGTTTTCAGTTCTCCTTTTTCTTTAACATAATCCATTGACACGAATAGGGTGTTTAGCATTTGTTAATTTTCTGCTTTTCAGCTTATCTGCTAAATTTGAGCAAAAGTAGTTTTGTGCCGTTCAAACTATTTACGATTACTTTCAGATAAATATACAATCCATAAGTATTATTATAACTAACTGACTCTTACCGTTTACAAGTATTATCGTATTTTTTAGAAAATAAGCTAATCCAAACACTTATAAGCAGTTACATTAATCAGTTCCTACAGATTCATGAGGCACCTAAGTGAGACGAATACATTATAAAGCTAATAATACTAAGAATAACTTAAAACAATATATAACACAATATCGGTTCCGTTGAGAAGGTTTTTATTTTAAGAAGATTGAGAAATCTACGTTTGAGTAAATTTATTCGTATTTTTTGATTTGATTCACAAGTAAACATCATTCAATGGTGAATCAAAGCTTTAAATCACAAATTTGATTCACAAACCATTGCCTAATTCGAAGTTATGGTAATGATTCTTATATTTGTATAGGATGATTCAGTATTTATTATATTGCAAATACGAGAGATTTGGTTAACATTGATTTCAAATTTTTTACACATTTTGAATTATAATCACATTTTTTTTTTTGTAAAATGGTTTTTAAGCTTGAAAAACTTGAATAAAAGTTTAAAAAATCTCTCATTTTTAAAAACCCTCTCTTCAATCTTCTCAAAATAAAAATTCTTGACGCTTCGCCTCCTAATCGTTCGACGATTTTTGATGACATTGTTTCTTGGTCCTTTTTATGGTGTTCTAGTAGATGTAATAGGGTTTTTTCTTGGGAGTATTGGTTAAAAAACCCCTATCTTATTTTTTTGTAATGTCTTTCTAGCTCCTTGCTAGTTTTTTTAATAAAGTTGCCGTTCAAAAAAAAAAATAGAAAAGATGGAGATTGACAAAATTACATGTATAGCACCAACATTCGATGGCATATGGCTAAACGGAAACTATTATAGCTCACAATCAACCAAGAATTCACGAATCAAAGTGTTGGTCATGTTGCAAACACAATATACACTTGATGATTTGATGCGTCATAAAAACTGCTACACCTTTTTGACCTTATTTTATCTAGACTCTCAAAATGGACTTTTGATCTCATAAAGTATAAGGAAAAAAAATCCTCGTAGGATCCTTATAATAAAATATGCGAATGATCAGGGGCGGAGCTAGTAGGGTGACTATGGTGCTGAGCCACCCTTAATCAACCTACGTCAATCATTAGTTACTTATATTACAAGCCACTTTTACTTTCGGCCCCCTTTATCACTATAACGTTTTGCGTTAACCATGGCCGGCTCCCCTTAACTAAAAATCCCGGCTCCCCCCTGCGAATAGTTACTAAATTTTCTATAAATTGGTTCATACAGTGAAAGATATTTTAGCATATGATTGTCTGCATGTCTTGCACTTAGGATTAGATAATTAGATTAGATAATTAGTTTAGTAAAAACTAAAAACCCCTTTTAAAACCCGAGAATTTAACTTGCAATCTAAAAAAATATAAAAATCCAAAAATAATATTCCTTCAACCTCTAGACTTTTGTAACATATATTTCGAGCCTACCTTACTATTTTCCTAGAGAACGATCAACCCTCCGAGTCTTACATATATTACACTACAACGATTAGGTACTCTGCCTAGGAGGGGTAAAACTTAGTGCGTTTACAACAATCCACATCAGATATGCACGTGCACACTAACTTGGTATTGTAGCACGACACCATAGCTCGATTCCCTATTGCCCCGAACAAGGAGGAGCATATACTAAGGGGGAGCTCCCATGCATGCATAGAGACCTATTGTCTCCACGTCAATGATACTCTTTTTGCTTCAAGAATATTATTATTGTTAGTGCTTGGGCCTGAGTTCTTGTTAAATCCACCACCAGACCACGTTCTAATAATCACAAATCACAAACGAATCAATGAATGAATAAAGTTGAATCTCAACTTTATAAGCTTTTAGGGTTTTGTTTTTTTATTTTTTTTAATTTCGAATAGGAGTTGAGTTGGATTATATAAAAATTGAAAAGTGAAATTTGTCAGTGAATAACAAGGCGTCACCGGGCTTGTGGTGGCTCAATCAAACGGTGATGGTGCGCAAGGGATGTTTGTTTCGGCTTATATACGGACTTACCAGCTTGTTTAATTTCAGCTTATATTTGACAAACTTAGGGGGCGTTTGGTTTGTAAGTGGGTTTGGATTTGGATTTAGATTTGGGAAAGGTTTGAAAGTAAATAAGAGAGAGAAAATTAATTATTATTTTAAAAAATATATATATACGAGGTTTGTAACCTGCGCTTCGCCGCGAAGTGCGGTTTTTTTTAAAGTGATGGTATTTTTTCGTAATTTTACGCATAGTGCAAGGGGTTTTCGTAAATACCCGGGGGGCTATTTCGTAATTTAAAAAAAAGTTGACGGGTCGGGTCAAAAGCACGTTTCAAAAAAAGAAAAAACGGGTCTCCGGGTCAACCCGCCAGAACCGGCCGGGCCTAAATAAAATAAATAAAAAGAGGTCGAATCGGGTCAACCCGCCGAAAACAGTCGGGTCGGAGTCGGGTCAACCGGCAACATTAATGGAGGAGCATTAAAAATGAGGCACGTTTCCCAATTAATGTTGTTTAATATATAAGTATAAAGTGAGTATAGCGCGTTGCGGCGGGATGCTTTTTGTGCAGTTTTTGTATTTTGGAAAACTTTTGCCACTTAATATGCGGAATAATATAGTTATCTAAATGGAAGAGCGCTTTGGGTATGTAGTTGAACACTAACCGGAAAGATCAAAGTAATCTAATATTTTCGCGTTATTATAAAATGCTTCAATGCGGACACAGGATGTTAAAATTTGTGTTAATATTAGACATTACAAAGACTCAATTGATTTCATACAATCATATATACATATTGATAGCATAACAGATGAAGCATTTGATGCATCATAAAAGTGAAGCATTTGATGCATCATAAAAGAGAAGCCGTCGTTGCCACCGTATCTGTCGCGCGCGGTTTTTCGTCTTTGTTGTGGTGTTTTTCGTTATGCAAATTTGCGTTACATGTTTGGTTGCCTACCTAAAACAAATTCCTCACTCAAACATGTATTTTATATATGTCGTAAAGCAGTCTTTGTTACAAATTTACAGCCTAATCTGCGAACGGAAGAATATTTCTGAGAGTAGAATCTTCAGGTACACTCTCAAATGTGAGAAAATACAACATTTATTTGTGATATAAACTAATTGCGAACACGATCCTGAATTAGTTTCCTCTCCCAATCAGCAACATTCCCAAACGCATCTTTAGGTAGACTCTTAAAAGGCCCTTTTCCTGGGTCGTTTTTAGCAAAATCATAAGTAGCGCCTCTAATTGCCTTCTTATTTGGCCCACACGATCGTATTGTTGTAAATGTGTCGTATGTTGTATTCAACTTCATATAACACATGCCATGAAACGTTAACTCACTGTGAAAGAATCAACAATATGTAAAGAGTTATTGGCAGCAACGGTAACTTACATCCATGTCACAGGAGCACTGGAGCAGAACATGTACATGGAAACGCACTTGAACGTCTATAAGTCTTCTGCTAACTATTCGAGAATTTCTTACAGCGCAAATGATCTCCTTTTTTGTAAGCTGCACGTGTATCTTCTGCCCTCCCTGCCAATCAACCAAACACACCAAGTAAGCTTACTTTTATCAAGAGACAGTAAATAAGGGCATTAGTTTACACGTGTCATTACAGATAGCAGGTTGAGCAAGAAGCTTCTGTTGCTGCCTCTGAGTTAGCCTAAGGTGCAGTTTAATATGGTGGCCAACTATATAATATATCGGTCGTACTAAACTAATAATTTTTAGATCAGGTTCTCATTATTCACTTTAGAGGTAGTTAGCTGATTGTTGTCATACACTGAAGAAGCTATGGATTAAGGGATTCTATGCGATAAAATTTCAAGTAGTCAAATAGTCTACGCATGTTATGTTGGCTATCAGTGCATGATGAGCTCAACCGCTTATTAGTATTTTGGTAATTTGACATTAGTCTATGCTATCATTATGTAAGTAGATTGCAATTTTGCAAGTAAAGCTAAACTTGTCAAAAGGCTCTCATACTACTTTTGCTAATAGACATCTACCATCGTCACGTATTATTATCTTAAGATGCAAATTTATTCTGAAATTATACCTGGCGAACATAGAGAGCTTTCTGAACTTTTTTATCGTTTGACAGTACTTTAAATATTTTTCAGCAACTTCCTATACCATATGATAAACAGTAAAGTCAGACTTTGCAGTTTACTTTATTTTGGATGTATGATATGTAAAAGGATTCTCTTAGGGTAATAACTGTGACCCGTCAATGAAGAGAGAAAGAAAAATTACAGAGCAAGTTGGATCTGGATTTACAGCATCACACAATGGGTCTAATATATTTGCCATGTAAACTCCGCTTGTGCACTGGAATTGAAAAGTTGAATTAGAAATGCAGTACATAAAAGTGTAAACAGGGTATTATCATTATATATGTAGTTGCCAATGCAAGTTTCCTTTGGAGACTGAATAAAACAAATGACCAGGATGTCAAAACATACTTTACACATACTGTGAAGTACACGTGTAAATATTCTGTTACAGATATCTTTATTACCTCATATATCTCATCTGATATAAGTGTAACCCGGTGAGAAAACTCAAATCGTAAATAAAATCGCTGAACTTATCGGTGAGAGGGCTAACAATCACGGACCCCTGTATATTGTAAAAAGGATTACTTAATTTCTAGTTCAGTCAGTATATATCGTCAATTCAGTAAAAAGAGATATAATCAAAATTTAGATCTTAATTCCTTATATATTGGACGATTCATTTTTGGTTAGCGCAACATGTGTGCGTGAGATTTTTAACGGTTTTAAAAAAAATCGTAATGTGCATCAGTTAGATCACAATGATTATCAGTTAGAAGTGAAAGCAGCAAAAAGAGCGCCGACAAAAGTAAAAGAATGACACTTGTTACTATGTGACGACTTTTTTTGAGTTTTTTATCTTTACCCTCGGTCTCTACAAAGCATGTTTTTTAAAAAACTTTTTAGAAAAAAAGTTCTTTTGTTATTAGTGTCAATATTAAACAGCCATAAGTTTGATGTAATTTTATATAAACTTACTTCAAATCCTGTAGTTCAAATTCGAGGCTGCTTTTTTACTCCTATTCTTTCCACTGAGAACTGTTATATCTTTATTATTTATCAAACGACCAGTTACATCTATTATAAAGATATAAAACAATATCAGAATGAAAAACTTATGAAATTAAATATATGTAAAAATATTTAGGAAAAGAAGTATACCAAAAGCATATGCAGTATCAAAAGTTGTATTATGGAAGTCTTGAAAAGACAAAAGTTGCAAACCATCATCATCATTAGCATACGTAAAGTCTTGGCAGTGTCGGACATTGGTTTTTTTAAGAGGTGGCTTATATTGATGTGGTGTTAATTTTTGTACCATCAATATTCTTTTTTACACTAAAGTTTGAAATCAAAAAAATCAGAGATGAAACCTGCTCTTATTGTCGCGTGAATGGTAGTACCCTATAGTTTTTACAATAACATAAAAAAGAAGACCAATTTTTATTAATTATAAGTTGTTCTTTTTAAAAATATATGAAAAAAATTCAAGAAGATTGTGAGTCTATGATTACCTATTCGTCCTTAAAGATCATATCCATGCTTGCTAACGCGGGCGGATTGTTGTTGGCGTAATATTGTTTCCATAGAGAAACAACCTTCACTTTGATCGTCCATTTATCTTTTTCAGAATTGACATCATAAAGAAAAGTTATAGCTATTATGAAACCTGTAAAATCAAACAGTAAAATTTTTAATTGTATGGAAGATATTGTTGTTTAGGTTTCGCATTTATAGAGTTTGGGTTTCTCCAAGTTTCTGTATAATTATTCTAACAGATAAACTTTAAGGTTGTTCAAGTTTGAGTATAAATTAAACTAACATATATAAACTTTAAAGGTGTCCTAGTTTGACTATAATTATACTAATAGATATGCAAAAGATTTATTAAAAAAATAATGGTTGTGTTATAGATAAACACAATATATATTATACAATTATCTTTTACAAATTTATAGGAAATACACATTATGTTTGTCTACAGGTAACATTAACAATTTAGTTAAAAATATAACTTGTCAGATGGGTCGAACGGGTCAAAATTGCTTCATTGAAGAAAAACACATTTTGATTTTGAGTTTGATAAATTGTTTGTATGTTTTATTTATACATTAATTATTAATTAAAACTGAACAAAAAAGTGTTGGTGGGTCAGACCAACTCGAGCTGCTGGCCCATCTCAAGAAGTTGCTCGTTTTGAGTGGGTTACCCAACCCACCCAGAATCTCATGCAAAACCACCCTGCACCCTGATTTTGTGTCAACTGTTTCTCAAGTTATGTTGCCAAATCAGCCATAGTGGTCAGCTTAAATAGCGCCAAATCAGCGGGTGCATAGGTTTCTAAATTGTTTGAAACCTAGAATTTTAAGCCAAATGAATACCATGCTCTTAAAGATCGAGCCAAAAGCATGACTAGTTGCGTATCAAGTCTAACCCGTTTAGTTCAGGGGCTTGGAAAGAAAGCTCATTTTAAGGGTTAAAAATTAGTCTGGCAC